>JAAEAF010013514.1:0-18064 GCA_011037195.1 Triatoma infestans | reverse complement strand
AACGAAGAAAATCACAAAATCACAGAAACCTTAGTTACTTTCTTCATTAACAAGGAGCTTCAAAGCTCTATCTATTCCAGCGGTCGTGTTCATGGATGTCGTATATAGAAGGGCCATCAAATCTGCTTATCTCAAACACATTTTTACTGCCTCTTGCTTCTAGTAAGAGGAAGTATTGTAATCGTGTCAAATTTTCGATATCGAGTTTTCACCGGAAATATCCGATTTTGAGGTCCCATGAGTAAAATAAAAGTGGTTTTTAGACGATAGCTTGTATATATGTGAACAGCATAGCTCAAAAATGAAGAATCGCAGAAAGTTCAAACTTGATATTTCGTACAGAAATCACCATCGAATCTGACAGTAAGTTATGTGTCGAAATTCGACAACCGGAAATACCACTTTCCAAATTAATTTTTTCACTTTTTCGCGATTTACTCAAAAATAGCGATTTTCTTCAATCTTCTTGTATCAACTAAACATACAAAGATCTACAACTTTTATTTAAAACATTTCTCTGAGAAAATTCATTTAAGGGCACTTTTGCGGGAAGATTGGGGTTATGGCTTCCTCTAAAGTGCTATTTCAGTTTATTAGACAATTCTGTCATCTAAATAAATTAGAATAAACTAGATTCTAAACCAGATGACCGGAAGTGCGTTTACTTTACCCCTTTACTAAATGATTTTTTTCACTTTTTCGCGATTTTTTTCAGAAATGGCTGCGACGATTTTATTGAAACTTTGAATATTAAACTACACATACAAAAATCTACAACTTTTAATTAAAACATTTCTCTGGGAAAATTCATTTAAGGCCAGTTTTTAGTGTTATGTTTTTCTCTAAAGTTCTATCATAGTTGATTATACAATTCTACCATCCAAACCAAATTAATTAGAAATAAATAGATGACCAAAATTCCGAGTTTCAAGGAAATTAGTAAACCGGAAATATGCTTTTACTGAACAGTGTTCAGTTTTCCACGAATTTTATTAAATTTGGTATACTAACTATAAAATTTATAAATTACAATTTTGAGAACTGAAGTAAGGGAAAATTGGGTGAGTGTTTTCCATCAGATTTTTTTTTATTTCAAAAGGTTCCGAATATATTGTCAACATTTATGCTTAAAAGTTGTTCTTTTCATTGATCGTAGACCATATCAACCTGCTTTATTAGCATTTTCAGTTATAGCAATTAAAAAAAGCCTAGAATCTCATGCAATAAATAATGAAATATCTAGTATCATAATAACATAAAAAGTACTAAATATTTCATTAGCTAATTAGGTAATAAAGATTTTCAGAATGTAAATGACACATAACAAAGTATCATAAATTTATCCAACTTATTATTATTCATTTTTATAACAAGGTGCTTAAAAATGAATAACAATACATTAAAAAGTTAAAAAAAAAAAAACTTAGATATCCATTTAAGAAGTTTTAGATAACTAATGTTGGAAGGCACCCTGTATAACAAAGACATTGATAATAAATGGATACAGCTCTTTGTTACGGTAAAACTACTCATGGCCATTTAGGTTAAAACAATGACCTAACTAAAAGTGCAATCACTTTTTATGTATCAGACACTTTTCAGACATTTTTCTAACTTTAACCACATTAACTAATAATATTCTTTAGCTTGTTCTCTTTACCACATTACTTCCCTATTTTTACTTATTTCTACTTCCCGCCTTACTTTTTTCGTGGCGGTTTTTCCTTAATGGAAAGTTAAAAGTTTTTAAAACAAAAACATTGTGTGAACTTAAACATTTCCCAGATAATATAAAGTAAAAACCCTTCTTATACCTTACCTTTTTAGTACTTATATAAGTAGTTATGCTGTTATAGTTCACCTACCTTAATTTCTTATTAAAATATGCTTAGTGACAATATTTATAATTTAGAAGTAAATAAGATAATGATGGCTAAAGTGATAATAATTTAAAAATTTCGCATTTTTACATATTAGTGGGAAATAAATAAAATAAATAAGCTCATTCCTTTAACATCAAAAAAAAAAATCTGGTGTAAAACACTCACACAACTTTCTCTTACTCCAGTTTTCAAAATTGTAATTGAGAAATTTGATATTTTGTGTACCAAATTTGATGAAATTCGTTGGAGTTCGTCGAAAACTGAAAAAAAAAGTTCAGTAAAAGCACACTTCTGGTTTACTTGTTTTCTTGAAACACGGAATTTTGGCCATCTATGTATTTCTAATTAATTTTGTTTGGATGGTAGAATTGTATAATCAACTATGATACTTAAGAGGAAAACCTAACCCTACCCCTACTCCTAAAAGTGCCCTTAAATGGATTTTTCCAGAGAAATGTTTTAAATAAAAGTTGCAGATCTTTGTATGTGTAGTTGATGCAATAAGTTTAAAGAAAATCGTTGGAGCCATTTTGGAAAAAATTGCTAAAAAGTGAAAAAAAAAAACATTTAGTAAAGTGGTTCTTAAGGTTGAGGAATTTTGACCGCTGATCTACTGTGAGATCCAATGGTGATACCTTAACGGAATATCTAGTTTGAACTTTCTACGATTTTTCGTTTTTGAGCTATGCTGTTCACATACATACATACATACATACACACAGACCATTTGCTAAAAACCACGTTTTTGGACTAAGGGGACCTCAAAAACGTATATTTCCGTGAAAACTCGATATCGAAAGTTTGGCACGATTACAATACTTCCTCTTACTTAGAGAAAGTAAAAATAGAATATTTATTGCCTAATCCTATAAACAATCTATATTTATTGATTTTCATTCACAAATAGTACCTATTAGGAATAGTGTGGAGACTTAGTAAGGATACAGCAACTAATACTGCATAAGCTTTAGGCTGCAAGGAGTTTTGTGAATGTCAGATGCGAGCTGGTTCTAAATCCTTCTGTGTGTAATGAAGATCTTGAATGAAGCCACATAAGAAGGGATAAGAGGTTCATTAATCTTGTTGGCAACATGGAAAGCTGATGGGGTTCTCAGTTTATAACTATAATTATGATAAATTCTAAAACGATTCGCCCATCTTTCTTATAGGTTAATAGACATTGAGTTGCGTCAAAGTGTCTTTACCCATATGATTGATGAATTTATCTTTCTAAACCAAAATGAAAGACTTCATATTTCTAGTATATATTATTTCAATGAACATTCAATTAAATGTTTCATTTTTTTTTTTTTGGACTATTTCTAATTTCTAGAAGGATTTGATTCTCTTGATAAGATTAACTTGGGTGGTTGTAGTATTTCTGACAGAGAACGAATGGGGGTTAATTCCAACAGGAAGGAACTATAAATGTTATTTTATTCACATTTTCCTGAGGGAAAATGGCCTAAAATCGATAAGAGAGAGAAAAAAACTCTACACTGATCTGTAGAGGGTCCTAGAAAAAGAAAATCTAAGGGCAGCATGCTGGATTCGAACCCGGGACTTACGCGTTGCTAGTACAGCGCGCTACCACTAAGCAAGTCCCTTCCTTCTCCATACTCTTCACATTTAACTAGGGACCCGTCGATGTATTGTGTACTGTGTTTGTCCTTGTCTGTAAAGTGTAGAGCGTATGTAAACAATATCTATGTTTGGCCGCTGTTAATTAAACAAGCTAAAAAAATTAGTTGGCTCGGGCCAAAGAAGAAACTTTTTATTTTTAAAAAAAAGTTTATTCGACGTTTCGGACACCTTTGGTGTCCTTCCTCAGCAACTACATAACAAAAAATATGGATATCAAGAAAATTGTACGCATAACTAAAACTATATTAAAAAATTAAACAAGTTAGAAAAGCTAGGAACCTGTTAAGGAAGACTGGGAGGAGTAAATGTTTGAGGAGGGTTATAGTTGGTGTAGAGTAAGGTTATGCGTGCAAAAAAAACAGAGAGTGGAAATTTTCAAGTTGAGAAATGTTGAAGTGGTGAAAACAACTCAATTAATAATTATAAGAGAAAGAAATAATAACGAAACATACGAGCTTTCACACATACCACTCATTTCTAGTTATTTATATCAACTTCTATTTCTCTTATAATTCATTAATTGAGTTGTTTTTCAATTTCTATCACTATTCAAATTTCTCAACTTTGAAAAACCTTCACCCCTCTCTGGTTCTTGCAAGCATACCTTACTCTACAACCAAACAATAACCTCCTCCAACATTTAGCTCTCCATTCTTCCTTAACAGGTATCATATCTTTCTAATACTGTTAAACTGTTATATGTTTTAATTTTATCATACAACTTTCTTGATATCCATATTTTTGATTTGTAGTTCCTGAGGAAGCCACCAAAGGTGTCCGAAACGTCGAATAAAATTTTTTTAAAAATAAAAAGTTTCTTCTTTGGCCCCAGCCAACTAATTTTTTAGCTTGTAGGAGTGTTATGGTTACAAGGTATTGGGTACTGTTCTGACGAAGTGTATGCAGTACTGAGACGGTGGTAACACGGGGCGTCACTTCTCCCCAAGTAACTGCATGCAACAGATACCTCTTGCGGGCTTTATAGAGCATGCATGAGAGCCTACAGTTCTTAAGCCTTTCCTAAGAGCGTTCCCTATCCTCCTGTGATGGATGGGCAGTGTTGTCTATAAAGAGAACACTGTATTCCGTGAAGTTCTGGGGAAAAATGCTTCAATAAAAACATCAAGAGAGAGAGACAGATGTAAGAGTTGTATTTATATAATTGAAAAAAAAATAACATTAGGTCATTTTTTAGAAAATCGCGAAAAATGGAAAAAATCTTTCAGAGTATTTTTGGTAAAACAGATACTTATTGTAGGTTAGATAAATACTAGGATTGAGGAATTCAATCTAATCTTTCGTCTCATAAGGTACACAAAGATATTTTCACTATTTCGTTTCTCCGAGGGGCTTCCAAACATTTATTTCTAATTAAGAAACTGACACGAATGTAATAATTTCACTTACAACCAAAGGAAAAGTAAAAAGTAAAAAAATAAACTTTTAAATAAAAAAAAAATCTGGTGTGAAACACTCACACAACTTTCTCTGACTCCCGTTCTCAAATGATAATGACAATTTGATAGTTGTGTACCACATTAAGAAATTCGTCGAAAACTGAAAAACTGTTCAGTAAAAGCGCATTCCGGTTTACTAATTTTCTTGAAACTCGGAATTTTGGACACTACTTATTTCTAATTTGTTTGGATGATAGAATTGTATAAATCAACTATGATACCACTTTAGAGGAAGCTGTAACCCCACCCTCCCCTAAAAGTGCCCTTAAATGAATTTTCCCAGAGAAATGTTTTAAATAAAAGTTATAGATCTTTTTATGTTTAGTTTATATACGAAGTTTCAAAAAAATTGTCGGAGCCATTTTTGAGAAAATTGCGAAAAAGTGAATAAATCATTAGTAACGTGGTAATAGTAAACGCACTGTCCGGTTAGCGATTTGTTCAAAATCGGAATTTCAAGTAAGAGTGTATTTGTATGTTCCAGAACACTTTTCCGCCCCCCCGGCCCACTTCGTCGGCCGGCAAAATCACAGTTTTTAACCCCCACCACAAACCTCCCTTCCTCAGCTGCTCCTATGTGTGCTGATGGATAGAGTGAGGTGTATATATTTTTTTTTTATTCAAGGTCAGCAGCATTTAGAACTGCATCTTAATGTCTGCTGCAATAAAATATGCCAAACTTTTTGTTGTTGAGTCATTCTCTCTTTATCCCCCCCCCCCCGCCCCTCATTGTCAATTATTCAACCTGTCTTCCGCTCCCTCCCTCTTCCTATAATTAATATAAGATTAAAAATGAGTAATACACAATGTTTGTTACGTGATGATGTCATATTTGGAGATATAATGAAAAAAATTTATTAGCGGTGCACTGGCTGACCTTTACACTTGGAAAAAGTTTTTTTAGTTCAAATCATTTAAGTAAAAGAGGGCTATATAATATATAAAAGTGTACCACCTTTAAAGAAGCTCAGTTAGTAAAATGGCGGTAGAGTGGAAAGAGATTTCTGCGAGTGATAATTAAATTAGGTTTGTTTCAACATATCCAACCATCACGCCCACCGATTTGGATTTAGTACTAAGTTATATCAATCTGTACAGTGACTTAAAATCTTTAGAAACGTATTCTAAAGAATATACTGTTATGGCAGCTAATAAACATTATATAAATTGTGTTTGGTCAAATCCAAAACAAAAAGTTGGACGTGATAATTGTCCTTGTTCACACATTGCTTCTTTAGCCCACTGCATTAAAAGAGATTTAAATCAGTTGTTCAGCGAAAGAATAGTGGGGGAGGTAAATGTAGTTGGTGAGAAGTAGCGTGACTTCCCAGTTTGCGGTCATATCTCAAGATGGCAAGTGGTATAAGATTGCGCTTACAACCAGCTTCTCGCTCAACACCATCAATTCAAAACAATTAGTGACAGGTCTTTCTGAAGATGGTGAACCACTTATAGCATTAAAAACAAAAAAATCAGTTATCTATTTAAACGATGAAGATTGGGCAATTCTCCAAGCTAGCAAGCAAATATGTGACGAATTTTTTGGTAATAAAAACGGATCCCCTATGTCCGATATTCAATTGAAGCATTCATCAGTTTACTTTGAGAACTTCACTCATAAAACTATGGTTATCCAGGGGAAACCATCATGGCTTGAAGATCTCCTCAAATATCAGCCTCCGAAGATCAATTTATTAAGAAATGAATATTTTAAATTAGTGAGTCTAATTGAAGATGTTAATAAACAAGTCAGTAATTTAAAAACATTATTGAACTGTGATTTTTTTAACAAAAAAAAGTAACAACTGCTGAATAAATTTTGTATTAAAAATAGATTGTTCATTTATTTTTTCCTGAATTGGCATCAACGTAAGAGGTTAAAAACAAAAAAAATACTCAATTTTTTATGAACTTTATTAAGCTACTAAATCTTTTACATTTATCCATGAAGGTTCCTTGAAACCTAACCACTTTACATACAGCTTATTACTTTTACGTCTCAGTATTTTTTCTACAAGATATACATCTTTATATTTAGTTTTCTGCAGCTCCTGAGTATAAAATGCACCTTGAATAGGCTGTCCTGTCAAATCTTCCAACAAGTAAGTATATGGAATTGTGTTGCGAACATTTTTAATTTTAAATATTTCAGCACTCCAGTTGGGCGTATATCCTCTAGTAAATATAGTTCTTCTTTTCGAGATACGTACATAGTCTCCTTCTTCAAAACGTTGTTTATCTTTTCGTTTTACATTTGAAGAGTAAACATTAGCTAGTAAGGATGCTTCATTGGTAGAATTTACTTCTGATGGCGCTATACCAATCGTACGGTGTACTTTGCTATTGTCGGTATTTATGAGATCAGGTAAATGTTTTGTATAATTGTAGTTTTCTCTAAGACTAAACAATTGATACATCATAGATTTGAAGGTTCTATTAAACCTTTCAACAATTGAACATTTAATCTGACTGTAAGTACTGTAGTGATTAATGTTGTGCTTCTTCATGAGCTTCTTGAAGGAAACATTGTAGAATTCCTTACCATTATCTGTCTGAATATTTTTGGGTACTCTACCACTCGAATTAAAAATGTTGTCCATTGCTTGAGTGATATCTTGAGCGCCTTTGGATTTAACAGGTTCCACCCAGGCATATTTTGAAAAACAATCAATCACTGCTAATATGTATTTGTAACCACTATTTTGGCGAGCATATGGTAACATTTCTATTAAATCAGCTTGCCATAAATCATCTATACCTTTGAGCAGTGTACGTCTTCGAGGGTAGCGTACACGTGCTGGTCTATGAAGTTCAGCAACTACAGCCTTTTTGGAAGACATTACCCTTGTTATTTAAGCACCTTATCCTTTACAAAAAATTTTACATCTGATAATTATTTCTAAATCCAAGTATTATATTTATTCTTAACACTTGGAAACTTAATCAAAAACTGTTTTTAGCTGATAGGCTGTTAAAGGAGTATTCGGATTGAATGCATTCAGCCTATTTATTATTGTTTCAAATAGGCGTTGCACATATTTCTGAGTCACTAATTTTCTTGCCTCATCATAAGTTTCTAATAGGTACTTTTTGGTTACAAAATCTTCGTTCAGATAGTTTTGAAGGTATAATTTGGTTGGTAAATCTAATTTATCTATATAATTTTCCATGTATGTTTTAGTAATTAGGTCATTTTTACCTGAAGCATTTAAGTCAGTTACATATTTTTCCAGATATCTCTTATTGACAGCATCAAGATCCCTCAAAGGATCACTCACCCCTATTAAGCGTTTATTTTCAAAGTTGATATAATCACCATCTTCATCGTCACTTGCATGAAATACTTTCTTGATTTGGGGTAATGATCTACCAAATTTGTCGACAGACATGTTATTTGGCGCTGTGTTAAGCTAGCACTGAACAATTATTCAAAATTTTACCAGTTTAATAAATAATATCAGCCTCTCTCAGCTCTTCAATTATAGAGTGAATTTCATTTTCATGCCCTGTATGACCTGCACTAGCTGAGGCGTATAGCAACCGAAGTCGTTCAACCAGTTCGTTTGGGTCATCCCAGTATTCATAAATACTTTGACCTTCCCACATGCCTTTACCAATTGTTTCCCTCGATCTTAGCGGGTATTTACCAGGTCTTGTTGCAATCAAAGTCAGAGGTGTTTGTCTGTTTGAAGCAGTTTCGTGTGGAGTATACCTAGTTTGTATTGAAATTTGTTCCGGTGATTTGGAGGGGGGACTGAAAAGAGGAGCGATGATATTTCTGTATTTCCATCCTCTGCTGGAACTAATTCCTTTTTCTTCACTAAACTGTCGCTTATGCGCATTACTTCTAATTAAAATGTCTTTATAACTGTCTAAATCATTTTCTGAATATTCTGTCGGTTGTTTTAAAAATAACAATTGTAACAAACCTGGTGTACCTTCATACCATTTTCCATTTACATTAATATCATCACCATCTATGGTTACCTGAGCATTTCCAATGGTCATCCCACCTTTTGATAGGATTCTAATTCCATATCTATCATCAAAATCTCTAGGATCGGCACTTATTATTTTCAGTAAATATGGCTCTATTAAAGTGCCAATATCTTCTTCCCCCCTTAAAGTTTTCTCCAATTCCTGTTTGTCAATTTTTCTTAGTACTCTAAAGGAGTGATCTCTTCTACATCCTCAAACGTTTCTTCTTGTTTTATTGGAATAGTATACCTTTTCAGTTGCACAGGAGTAGAAGCTTTAATTGGTGAGTGTAAAGGTTCTTTAATTAGAGATTCTGTTTCTGTTGAAGCATCTTTAGTAGAAGCTTTAATCGGTGATTCCATTGCAGTTGAAGTATCTTTAGTAGAAGCTTTAATCGGTGAGTCCGTTGCAGTTGAAGCATCTTTTTTCAATTTCAAGGGCACATAATCTTCCATTAACGGGGCATCTTGTTTGCCCCCTTTTTTCCGCTGAACCAGCTCTTGCAGTGGCTCCGTAATGGGTTTCAAACTCCTTTCTAGTTCTTCTTGAGATGATTGAAGACCTCGCTTCATACTTTTGAATTTACTGCGTAATGATTTAGAAGTTTCAATAAGTTGTCTAGTAACTTTGGGATCCATGACGGAATGAGAAATCTATTCTGCTACCAGCCTATATATAGATAAATGTATCCAACCCCTTCCGAAACTTACCATTGTTAAAATCTCTTGTTTTATCCAGAGTTATAAATCCATGCGGCTCCTTCCAGCATATATTGCACATCTGTTTAAACTTCTCAAATGATACACTGGGGGAACTTACATGATCACTATAAACATGTTTTAAATTTAGGTCATCCTGTTTGAACAATATGATAAAGTTAGCATTGTCACGAATAAGGTGTTTAGGGATCCTAGCATAACTTTGGCAAAGATAAAAGCAGTCAATGTCCTTGTGGCGTCCCATACTGAAATATTTCCTGATATTTTCCTGCTCATCCATTGAAATATCATCAAAAACTATGACAGAGTTTGGTTCTGCCATATCAGGAGTGATTATTTGTTGAGTAGTATTAATTGTAAGGAATCCTATCTCTGGAACTAGTTTAAAGATCTCTTCTAAATATAAATATTTCTCTTGTTGAAGCGACTGACTGCAAAGATATACATGTGCGAAGTTTAGTCCATTTGGTTGTAAAAGCAAACAAGCCATAAGATTGGTTTTACCAGAACCTGAAGTTCCACAAATAAGTGCTCGAATATTATCCGGTAGTAGTACACCATGTCGATTTATTTTCATATGTTCGTCTATCGAATTATTCAATAGATTGCAGATAGGTAAACTTTCACTTTGCTTCTCTAAACGCATAATTTATCAATTGGATGTGACACTATATATATAGTTGCTGGTCTCACTAATGTCATCATAATGAGAAGCAAAACTATCGGAAGAGGTCTTATAAATTCAGCGATTAACAAACTCCCTTTTGAAGTGCACATACCTGGTTACAGATTTTGCGGTCCCGGAACTAAACTACAAGAAAGATTAAAACGAGGAGATAGAGGTATTAATCCTTTGGACGAAGCCTGTCGGGAACACGACATTGCATACTCTCAACATAAGGATCTAGAATCAAGACATAAGGCTGACCTTATACTCGCCGATAAAGCTTGGCAAAGAACAAAGGCACGTGACGCCTCTTTTGGTGAGAAAGCGTCAGCCTGGGCAGTCACAAACGCCATGAAAGCTAAAGTAAAATTAGGTGGTGGGGTGAAAAAAGTAAAAACTATTAAAGATGTTATAAAAGCAGCACGTGTAAATTCACCTTTGTCGATTAGTGATGCGTCAAAGAAAGCTCTAAAGAAGGCAAAGAGTTATTTAAAAAAGTCAAAACCATCAAAAATACCCAGAGTTTTACCTGTTCCAAGAACTGGCGGAATTCTTCCGTTTCTAGTACCCTTATTTGCAGGTCTATCTGCACTATACACAGGTGGCGAGGGATCGTTTGGAAGAAGATAGAAGACATAATAGAAAATTAGAAGAGCAACAGATTGGCAAAGGGTTTTACCTTAAACCGTATAAGAAAGGGTATGGTCTTTATATAAGAAAAAACGAATGACTACTTCCTAACAGAGCGCTCACAAACATTGAATTAATGAAATACGCTAAAAATATTCCACATTTTAGAGGTGTATATATGCGTGATACATTGCCGAAATTTCCTAAAACTGATGAATGTGCTATTGTAAATTAGATTCAGCGTACAATCCTGGAACTCATTGGGTGGCATATATTAAGAAAGGTAACCAAGTTATATATTTTGATCCATTTGGGAATCTCAGACCACCATTAGAAATGCTACATTATTTTAACAAGAGTGAAGTCATGTATAATCGTGAGAGGTATCAAAATTGGAATACTTCTCATTGTGGACATTTATGTTTAGAATTTCTCTATAATTATGCATAACAAAGTTAACAGATGTTAGTCATGTCTTATACTTTTACCTTAACAGGTACATCTAGCGTCCTTAGCGCTAATATATTTCCACCAATTAGTTTATTAGATGGAGGTGACTATAACATTGGCTTGCTTAGCTTCCAATCTTATAACTCGATACCAAACATAGTTGAAAATGTAAACAATAAATTTCATTATGGTGACAAAGTGATTACTATTCCTACTGGGAACTATGAGGTTGAAGCTATAGCGGATTACCTAAAAAGACACATGCAGTCACCTCATTCAATTAAAATGAAAGGTAAAGTTAACACTTTAA
The DNA here is from genome assembly GCA_011037195.1 of Triatoma infestans. NCBI lineage: Eukaryota > Metazoa > Arthropoda > Insecta > Hemiptera > Reduviidae > Triatoma > Triatoma infestans. Next base: position 6,326 of record JAAEAF010013514.1, on the reverse strand, counting down.
AGGTCGAATTCAAGTGTACCCAACCTGTTAATTTCAACAAAGAACATTAGCATACTTTATGCTGGGATTTACTCATCATAAAGTACTGGATGCAAACGTTACTCATAAATCAGATGAAATTGTGAAAATTCACGGTGTAAATACAATTGCTATAAACTGTAATATAGCTGCAGGATCATACAGAAATGGTAAACCTGGGCACACAATATATGAGTTTTCCCCCACAGTTCCTCCAGGGTATAAACTGGTACATGAACCTACACCAGTCATTTATTTTCCAGTCATTGGAGAGAGAATTGACAATATTACACTAACTCTTACAGACCAAGACAATAATTTGGTGAACTTTCGTGAAGAAGTAATTACTATTCGACTACACCTGAAGAAAAATGGGTATTGATTTTCAAGGATATAAACCAGCTGTAGTTAAACCAGCCAGTATTCATCGTTTACCCCGCAGAGTGTTAACACCTTTAAACGTCTACTTTCTCCAGCAAATAGGACTTTTAGTTAAACCACGATGGAAGAAATACTAAATGTAAATGAAGGGGTGTCTTTTGAAGAGAGGATAACCAACTATGAGTATCATACACATCAGCCATATACACAATCGTTGAATAATTCTGACGAGATCATTATTTCAGTGCAACAACAGGATATTTTCACAGTTCAGTCAAAGAGTTTTCTCTACATTCAAGGACAAGTAGAGAAAGATGAAACTAAACCAGATATAAGTGTGAGATTAGTGAGGAATGCTTTCATGTATCTCTTTGATGAAATCAAATATCAATTAAATGGAGTTTTAGTTGACCAGGTCCGTAATCAGGAATTGTCAGCACTCTTAAAGGATATGTTTCTTTTAACAGTGATAAAGTTAAAGCATTAGAAATAGCTGGTTGGATGCCTCCTAATACAGATATCAAGCTTATTGATGATGATGGTAATTTTGACTGCTGCATTCCATTGGACACAGTTATGGGCTTCTTTGAAGATTATAACAGAATAATTCTACAAGGGAAACATGAACTAATATTGCACAGAAGTAGAAGTGATAATGATTCCATATTTGGTACTGATGCAACAGTTAAAGCTCCTATTAAACTTAAATCAGTGCACTGGAGGATTCCATACGTAAAAGTGTCTGATCAACAAAAGCTCAAGTTTCTGAATGTTATCAACAACGGGAAGACCATACACATGGCATTTAGATCATGGGATCTAATCGAGTATCCAACACTGCCTGCTACCACTAAGCATACGTGGACATTGAAAACCACGACAAATTTGGAGAAACCTCGCTATGTGATTATAGCATTTCAAACCAACAGAAAGGATAACATACTAGCAGATCCAACAATTTTCGATCAAAATAACATTACTAATGTTAAACTACATCTAAATTCAGAGATTTATCCATATGACGATTTAAATGTACATTTTTCCAAGAATTATTTCAGTTTTTTGTATTACATGTATCAAAATTTTCAACACAGTTACTATGGGAAAGCAAACCAACCTCTCATGTCTAAAAATCACTTTAGAGATTATGCACCGATTATTGTAATTGACTGTTCCCGTCAGTCGGAAGCAATTAGATCATCTTCTGTAGACATCAGGTTAGAGATGGAATGTACTGAAGCTTTCAAGGCCAATACCACTGCATATGCTTTAATTTTACATGATAGCCTCGTGGAATATAATCCTTTATCAGGCATGGTTAGAAGAATGTAATTTGTTATAATAAGGGGAGGGATGAGTGTGATATAAAGTGAGGCACAACAAAGAAGAACTCGTAGTCAGTCAATATGTGCGCTGCAGTAATAGATGTGCAAGGTTATCAAAGCTGCGAGCATGGATTCATCGTTAAGGAGCTGGCTATTGTCAACTTGACTGGTCTGGAGAAGCAATGGTTATTCAAACCCCCATCCTATGGAAATCCATACTCACCTCCCAATAGATGGGTATATAGAAATCTTCATGGAATCGGATGGGAAATTGGAAATTCTGACTATTCTGAACTTGATGATATTTTAAGGAATGAGACAAAGAACTATGGCTACCTATTTGCAAAAGGTGATGAAAAGTGTAAATTCCTAGGAGATATTATTGAAAAAACTGTATTCAACCTTCAGGATTTTGGCTGTCCAAGCCTAAAACAATTATGTCCATATCATCACTTTTCTAAATGCGACTATCACGGTGAAACAAAGTATAACTGTGCTCTACAGTTCGGGAAAATATTAGTTTCTTGGCTTTTGAACAACTATCCAAAGGTAGATTTTACCAATTCTGGTGTTAGGGAGAATACTTTCAGAGGCTGGAAAACAACTCTAAGTCCTGAAGTACTAGCCTTTAATGGATTTATCAAGATCAGAAACAATAGTGTTCAGTGTGTGTATTGTGGACTGCAACTTTCAGAAAAGACACTTAAAGAATGTCCTTGTAAATTACATATTTTAAATAATATAAACTGTATGTGGTTTCAAAAACATGGAATTAAATAATTTTTTTATAATTTTTTGTTGTTTCTTCTTTAACCTTATTTTATTAGTTTTGAAGTTTTACTTATATATTTAAGTAAATGAAAATAGAAACAGAAATAAATTAAATTTTTGTAACAATTATTGAAAAAAAAAAATAAAACTTTTTTAAAAAGCAATGGAAATTAACCTCTGGCGAGTTACATTATAGACTGCTTCAACAATGTAAAAAGAATGACATATGCATTTTATAATGCATTGTCTAGCTAAAGCGTATTTCTAGGCGTCTAACCTTGACAGTTATTTTACAAAAAATTAATAAGACACTAATAATTCATTAGATATTAATATACATTATGCACTTGCAAAGACACTAATAATTCATAAGATATTAATATACATTATGCACTTGCATAGTATACATTAATTTGTTTGGGTCAAAGACTGCTTTGAGCAATTTTTAAAAAAAAAGAGTCTAAACTCTGTATAAAAGGACCTCCAATTTTATCAAGTTCATCATTTGATCATCAATTGTAGCAGCAGCTGACCCCGCAGTGAGTACCTATACTTTATTTTGTATGTATTTCTATAATTTTTTAGTAAAAGATAAGTAATTTTTTATAAATTTTAAGTATTGTTGATTTTTTTATTCAGATGTCCGATTTGAAGAACAAACTGAATAACATTAATTCAATGTTTGTGAGCGCTCTGTTAGGAAGTAGTCATTCGTTTTTTCTTATATAAAGACCATACCCTTTCTTATACGGTTTAAGGTAAAACCCTTTGCCAATCTGTTGCTCTTCTAATTTTCTATTATGTCTTCTATCTTCTTCCAAACGCTCCCTCGCCACCTGTGTATCCTTTACTGCCTTTGCTATCGCTGATGCCCCACCAGCTAAACTTCCTAGTGCAGATAGACCTGCAAATAAGGGTACTAGAAACGGAAGAATTCCGCCAGTTCTTGGAACAGGTAAAACTCTGGGTATTTTTGATGGTTTTGACTTTTTTAAATAACTCTTTGCCTTCTTTAGAGCTTTCTTTGACGCATCACTAATCGACAAAGGTGAATTTACACGTGCTGCTTTTATAACATCTTTAATAGTTTTTACTTTTTTCACCCCACCACCTAATTTTACTTTAGCTTTCATGGCGTTTGTGACTGCCCAGGCTGACGTTTTCTCACCAAAAGAGGCGTCACGTGCCTTTGTTCTTTGCCAAGCTTTATCGGCGAGTATAAGGTCAGCCTTATGTCTTGATTCTAGATCCTTATGTTGAGAGTATGCAATGTCGTGTTCCCGACAGGCTTCGTCCAAAGGATTAATACCTCTATCTCCTCGTTTTAATCTTTCTTGTAGTTTAGTTCCGGGACCGCAAAATCTGTAACCAGGTATGTGCACTTCAAAAGGGAGTTTGTTAATCGCTGAATTTATAAGACCTCTTCCGATAGTTTTCCTTCTCATTATGATGACATTAGTGAGACCAGCAACTATATATATATAGTGTCGCATCAATTGATAAATTATGCGTTTAGAGAAGCAAAGTGAAAGTTTACCTATCTGCAATCTATTGACTAATTCGATAGACGAACATATGAAAATAAATCGACATGGTGTACTACTACCGGATAATATTCGAGCACTTATTTGTGGAACTTCAGGTTCTGGTAAAACCAATCTTATGGCTTGTTTGCTTTTACAACCAAATGGACTAAAATTCGCACATGTATATCTTTTCAGTCAGTCGCTTCAACAAGAGAAATATTTATATTTAGAAGAGATTTTTAAACTAGTTCCAGAGATAGGATTCCTTACAATTAATACTACTCAACAAATAATCACTCCTGATATGGCAGAACCAAACTCTGTCATAGTTTTTGATGATATTTCAATGGATGAGCAGGAAAATATCAGGAAATATTTCAGTATGGGACGCCACAAGGACATTGACTGCTTTTATCTTTGCCAAAGTTATGCTAGGATCCCTAAACACCTTATTCGTGACAATGCTAACTTTATCATATTGTTCAAACAGGATGACCTAAATTTAAAACATGTTTATAGTGATCATGTAAGTTCCCCCAGTGTATCATTTGAGAAGTTTAAACAGATGTGCAATATATGCTGGAAGGAGCCGCATGGATTTATAACTCTGGATAAAACAAGAGATTTTAACAATGGTAAGTTCGGAAGGGGTTGGATACATTTAACTATATATAGGCTGGTAGCAGAATAGATTTCTCATTCCGTCATGGATCCCAAAGTTACTAGACAACTTATTGAAACTTCTAAATCATTACGCAGTAAATTCAAAAGTATGAAGCGAGGTCTTCAATCATCTCAAGAAGAACTAGAAAGGAGGTTGAAACCCATTACGGAGCCACTGCAAGAGCTGGTTCAGCGGAAAAAACGGGGCAAACAAGATGCCCCGTTAATGGAAGATTATGTGCCCTTGAAATTGAAAAAAGATGCTTCAACTGCAACGGACTCACCGATTAAAGCTTCTACTAAAGATACTTCAACTGCAATGGAATCACCGATTAAAGCTTCTACTAAAGATGCTTCAACAGAAACAGAATCTCTAATTAAAGAACCTTTACCCTCACCAATTAAAGCTTCTACTCCTGTGCAACTGAAAAGGTATACTATTCCAATAAAACAAGAAGAAACGTTTGAGGATGTAGAAGAGATCACTCCTTTAGAGTACATAAGAAAAATTGATAAACAGGAATTGGAGAAAACTTTAAGGGGGGAAGAAGATATTGGCTCTTTAATAGAACCATATTTATTGAAAATAATAAGTGCCGATCCTAGAGATTTTGATGATAGATATGGAATTAGAATCTTACCAAAAGGTGGGATGACCATTGGAAATGCTCAGGTAACCATAGATGGTGATGATATTAATGTAAATGGAAAATCGTATGAAGGTACACCAGGTTTGTTACAATTGTTATTTTTAAAACAACCGACACAATATTCAGAAAATGATTTAGACAGCCATTTTAATTAGAAGTAATGCGCATAAGCGACAGTTTAGTGAAGAAAAAGGAATTAGTTCCAGCAGAGGATGGAAATACAGAAATATCATCGCTCCTCTTTTCAGTCCCCCCTCCAAATCACCGGAACAAATTTCAATACAAACTAGGTATACTCCACACGAAACTGCTTCAAACAGACAAACACCTCTGACTTTGATTGCAACAAGACCTGGTAAATACCCGCTAAGATCGAGGGAAACAATTGGTAAAGGCATGTGGGAAGGTCAAAGTATTTATGAATACTGGGATGACCCAAACGAACTGGTTGAACGACTTCGGTTGCTATACGCCTCAGCTAGTGCAGGTCATACAGGGCATGAAAATGAAATTCACTCTATAATTGAAGAGCTGAGAGAGGCTGATATTATTTATTAAACTGGTAAAATTTTGTAATAATTGTTCAGTGCTAGCTTAACACAGCGCCAAATAACATGTCTGTCGACAAATTTGGTAGATCATTACCCCAAATCAAGAAAGTATTTCATGCAAGTGACGATGAAGATGGTGATTATATCGACTTTGAAAATAAACGCTTAATAGGGGTGAGTGATCCTTTGAGGGATCTTGAGGCTGTCAATAAGAGATATCTGGAAAAATATGTAACTGACTTAAATGCTTCAGGTAAAAATGACCTAATTACTAAAACATACATGGAAAATTATATAGATAAATTAGATTTACCAACCAAATTATACCTTCAAAACTATCTGAACGAAGATTTTGTAACCAAAAAGTACCTATTAGAAACTTATGATGAGGCTAGAAAAGTAGTGACTCAGAAATATGTGCAACGCCTATTTGAAACAATA
>JAAEAF010013513.1:0-113992 GCA_011037195.1 Triatoma infestans | reverse complement strand
ATTTATAAGACCTCTTCCGATAGTTTTCCTTCTCATTATGATGACATTAGTGAGACCAGCAACTATATATATATAGTGTCGCATCAATTGATAAATTATGCGTTTAGAGAAGCAAAGTGAAAGTTTACCTATCTGCAATCTGTTGAATAATTCGATAGACGAACATATGAAAATAAATCGACATGGTGTACTACTACCGGATAATATTCGAGCACTTATTTGTGGAACTTCAGGTTCTGGTAAAACCAATCTTATGGCTTGTTTGCTTTTACAACCAAATGGACTAAAATTCGCACATGTATATCTTTGCAGTCAGTCGCTTCAACAAGAGAAATATTTATATTTAGAAGAGATTTTTAAACTAGTTCCAGAGATAGGATTCCTTACAATTAATACTACTCAACAAATAATCACTCCTGATATGGCAGAACCAAACTCTGTCATAGTTTTTGATGATATTTCAATGGATGAGCAGGAAAATATCAGGAAATATTTCAGTATGGGACGCCACAAGGACATTGACTGCTTTTATCTTTGACAAAGTTATGCTAGGATCCCTAAACACCTTATTCGTGACAATGCTAACTTTATCATATTGTTCAAACAGGATGACCTAAATTTAAAACATGTTTATAGTGATCATGTAAGTTCCCCCAGTGTATCATTTGAGAAGTTTAAACAGATGTGCAATATATGCTGGAAGGAGCCGCATGGATTTATAACTCTGGATAAAACAAGAGATTTTAACAATGGTAAGTTTCGGAAGGGGTTGGATACGTTTATCTATATATAGGCTGGTAGCAGAATAGATTTCTCATTCCGTCATGGATCCCAAAGTTACTAGACAACTTATTGAAACTTCTAAATCATTACGCAGTAAATTCAAAAGTATGAAGCGAGGTCTTCAATCATCTCAAGAAGAACTAGAAAGGAGTTTGAAACCCATTACGGAGCCACTGCAAGAGCTGGTTCAGCGGAAAAAATGGGGCAAACAAGATGCCCCGTTAATGGAAGATTATGTGCCCTTGAAATTGAAAAAAAGATGCTTCAACTGCAACGGACTCACCGATTAAAGCTTCTACTAAAGATACTTCAACTGCAATGGAATCACCGATTAAAGCTTCTACTAAAGATGCTTCAACAGAAACAGAATCTCTAATTAAAGAACCTTTACACTCACCAATTAAAGCTTCTACTCCTGTGCACCTAAAAAGGTATACTGCCCCAATAAAACAAGAAGAAACGTTTGAAAATGTAGAAGAGATCACTCCTTTAGCGTACGTAAGAAAAATTGATAAACAGGAATTGGAGAAAACTTTAAGGGGGGAAGAAGATATTGGCTCTTTAATAGAACCATATTTATTGAAAATAATAAGTGCCGATCCTAGAGATTTTGATGATAGATATGGAATTAGAATCCTATCAAAAGGTGGGATGACCATTGGAAATGCTCAGGTAACCATAGATGGTGATGATATTAATGTAAATGGAAAATGGTATGAAGGTACACCAGGTTTGTTACAATTGTTATTTTTAAAACAACCGACACAATATTCAGAAAATGATTTAGACAGTTATAAAGACATTTTAATTAGAAGTAATGCGCATAAGCGACAGTTTAGTGATGAAAAAGGAATTAGTTCCAGCAGAGGATGGAAATACAGAAATATCATCGCTCCTCTTTTCAGTCCCCCCTCCAAATCACCGGAACAAATTTCAATACAAACTAGGTATACTCCACACGAAACTGCTTCAAACAGACAAACACCTCTGACTTTGATTGCAACAAGACCTGGTAAATACCCGCTAAGATCGAGGGAAACAATTGGTAAAGGCATGTGGGAAGGTCAAAGTATTTATGAATACTGGGATGACCCAAACGAACTGGTTGAACGACTTCGGTTGCTATACGCCTCAGCTAGTGCAGGTCATACAGGGCATGAAAATGAAATTCACTCTATAATTGAAGAGCTGAGAGAGGCTGATATTATTTATTAAACTGGTAAAATTTTGTAATAATTGTTCAGTGCTAGCTTAACACAGCGCCAAATAACATGTCTGTCGACAAATTTGGTAGATCATTACCCCAAATCAAGAAAGTATTTCATGCAAGTGACGATGAAGATGGTGATTATATCGACTTTGAAAATAAACGCTTAATAGGGGTGAGTGATCCTTTGAGGGATCTTGATGCTGTCAATAAGAGATATCTGGAAAAATATGTAACTGACTTAAATGCTTCAGGTAAAAATGACCTAATTACTAAAACATACATGGAAAATTATATAGATAAATTAGATTTACCAACCAAATTATACCTTCAAAACTATCTGAACGAAGATTTTGTAACCAAAAAGTACCTATTAGAAACTTATGATGAGGCTAGAAAATTAGTGACTCAGAAATATGTGCAACGCCTATTTGAAACAATAATAAATAGGCTGAATGCATTCAATCCGAATACTCCTTTAACAGCCTATCAGCTAAAAACAGTTTTTGATAAAGTTTCCAAGTGTTAAGAATAAATATAATACTTGGATTTAGAAATAATTATCAGATGTAAAAATTTTTGTAAAGGATAAGGTGCTTAATAACAAGGGGTAATGTCTTCCAAAAAGGCTGTAGTTACTGAACTTCATAGACCAGCACGTGTACGCTACCCTCGAAGACGTACACTGCTCAAAGGTATAGATGATTTATGGCAAGCTGATTTAATAGAAATGTTACCATATGCTCGCCAAAATAGTGGTTACAAATACATATTAGCAGTGATTGATTGTTTTTCAAAATATGCCTGGGTGGAACCTGTTAAATCCAAAGGCGCTCAAGATATCACTCAAGCAATGGACAACATTTTTAATTCGAGTGGTAGAGTACCCAAAAATATTCAGACAGATAATGGTAAGGAATTCTACAATGTTTCCTTCAAGAAGCTCATGAAGAAGCACAACATTAATCACTACAGTACTTACAGTCAAATTAAAAGTTCAATTGTTGAAAGGTTTAATAGAACCTTCAAATCTATGATGTATCAATTGTTTAGTCTTAGAGGAAACTACAATTATACAAAACATTTACCTGATCTCATAAATACCTACAATAGCAAAGTACACCGTACGATTGGTATAGCGCCATCAGAAGTAAATTCTACCAATGAAGCATCCTTACTAGCTAATGTTTACTCTTCTAATGTAAAACGAAAAGATAAACAACATTTTGAAGAAGGAGACTATGTACGTATCTCGAAAAGAAGAACTATATTTACTATAGGATATACACCCAACTGGAGTACTGAAGTATTTAAAATTAAAAATGTTCGCAACACAATTCCATATACTTACTTGTTGGAAGATTTGACAGGACAGCCTATTCAAGGTGCATTTTATACTCAGGAGCTGCAGAAAACTAAATATAAAGATGTATATCTTGTAGAAAAAATACTGAGACGTAAAAGTAATAGGCTGTATGTAAGGTGGTTAGGTTTCAAGGAACCTTCATGGATAAATGTAAAAGATTTAGTAGCTTAATAAAGTTCATAAAAAATTAAGTATTTTTTTTGTTTTTAACCTCTTACGTTGATGCCAATTCAGGAAAAAATAAATGAAACAATCTATTTTTAATACAAAATTTATTCAGCAGTTGTTACATTTTTTTTGTTAAAAAAATCACAGTTCAATAATTTTTTTAAATTACTGACTTGTTTATTAACATCTTCAATTAGACTCACTAATTTAAAATATTCATTTCTTAATAAATTGATCTTCGGAGGCTGATATTTGAGGAGATCTTCAAGCCATGATGGTTTCCCCTGGATAACCATAGTTTTATGAGTGAAGTTCTCAAAGTAAACTGATGAATGCTTCAATTGAATATCGGACATAGGGGATCCGTTTTTATTACCAAAAAATTCATCACATATTTGCTTGCTAGCTTGGAGAATTGCCCAATCTTCATCGTTTAAATAGATAACTGATTTTTTTGTTTTTAATGCTATAAGTGGTTCATCATCTTCAGAAAGACCTGTCACTAATTGTTTTGAATTGATGGTGTTGAGCGAGAAGCTGGTTGTAAGCTGCAATTTTATACCACTTGCCATCTTGAGATATGACCGCAAACTGGGAAGTCACACTACTTCTCACCAACTACATTTACCTCCCCCACTATTCTTTCGCTGAACAGCTGATTTAAATCTCTTTTAATGCAGTGGGCTAAATAAGCAATGTGTGAACAAGGACAATTATCAGGTCCAACTTTTTGTTTTGGATTTGACCAAACACAATTTATATAATGTTTATTAGCTGCCATAACAGTATATTCTTTAGAATACGTTTCTAAAGATTTTAAGTCACTGTACAGATTGATATAACTTAGTACTAAATCCAAATCGGTGAGCGTGATGGTTGGATATGTTGAAACAAACCTAATATAATTATCACTCGCAGAAATCTCTTTCCACTCTACCGCCATTTTACTAACTGAGCTTCTTTAAAGGTGGTACACTTTTATATATTATATAGCCCTCTTTTACTTAAATGATTTGAACTAAAAAAAACTTTTTCCAAGTGTAAAGGTCAGCCAGTGCACCGCTAATAAATTTTTTTCATTATATCTCCAAATATGACATCATCACGTAACAAACATTGTGTATTACTCATTTTTAATCTTATATTAATTATAGGAAGAGGGAGGGAGCGGAAGACAGGTTGAATAATTGACAATGAGGGGCGGGGGGGGGGGGATAAAGAGAGAATGACTCAACAACAAAAAGTTTGGCATATTTTATTGCAGCAGACATTAAGATGCAGTTCTAAATGCTGCTGACCTTGAATAAAAAAAAAATATATACACCTCACTCTATCCATCAGCACACATAGGAGCAGCTGAGGAAGGGAGGTTTGTGGTGGGGGTTAAAAACTGTGATTTTGCCGGCCGACGAAGTGGGCCGGGGGGGTGGAAAAGTGTTCTGGAACATACAAATACACTCTACTGATGAAAATTCGAAACTGTTCAGGAACAAAATAAAATATGCATGCTACGATGTGTTAAAATACCAGATGTTATCCAGCACTGCGGACCCATCCACATATTCAAAAACCAAGAAGGAAAAGAAATATTACAAAAAATAAAATACAATAAAGTAAAATAGAAAAATATAAATAGTAAACAATAAATAAAATAAAAAATAATAATTACGAATACATATGTTTGTTCATAACGTTAAAAGTGAATCAAAGAACACATTAAAAGCTAAATATAATGAAATTAAACATATTTCTTAATAGTGAATTTAAAGAAAAATAAAAAAAGGGACCCAACGACTAAAGACTGATAAAAGTAATGCAAAAAAAAAAACGGGAAGGGATTAGCTCAGTGGTGCCGCGCTGGACTAGCAACGCGGAGGTCACGAGTTCGTATCCAGCATGCTACCCTTAGATTTTCTTTTCCTAGGAGCTTGGTGTCTGTACTTACAGCACACTGCTAGGAGGCTGGCAGTGCACTGAGAAGGCTCCGGAGGCACAATAGTTCTTTCAGGCCGTAGAGAATTTCCCTCAAAAAAAAAAAAAAAAAAAAAAACATAAAAAAGAGTTAATTTAATTTAGATTAAATTCCTGAATAAGTTGGTAGCGGTAAGACCAGGCAAGGCGAGCATATCTCACTATATATCTACAATCAAAGCAATATTTATTTATTAATGTGGTGTGATCTAGATAATAAAAGATGATCCAAATAGTAATTTCGAAGCTCAGGGAATATTTGAATTACCAAGTGAACAGCCAAGATCCACCGGAGTTGGAGTTATTTGAATGACAATTCAATAACTGGAAGGGTACTACAACAACCAGAAAATGAGATGACCGATTGGCACTACACAGAAACTCTTCACGTGTCACTGTTTTCATTCTATCTATTAACAAGGATAACTGATTTGTTTTTTTAAGAGAGACATTTTCTAAAGATAATTTTGAGAAACCTAACTACTTTAAGGATATACTTAAAATGTAATTTTACCTCTAATGGTTTTCGACGAATTCGTATCTCTCAAATTTGAGCCTCTATATTAAATATATTCATTTAAATATATATATATAATATAGATATATAGTATATATATAATAAAATCACCTATATCTTTGTCCTAATAAATACATACAAAAAAGAAGTGTTAGTTACAGGACTTACGGGATAATGGCCGATACCAATCTCTTCCAAACTGCTCTTTCTCATTGAAAGGCCTTGTCTTAATGAATTACTTCGTCTCAGCAGAATATCATCTACCACCCTCAATGAATTTGATCTAGTTAATTAAACATAAACAATTGTACTTTTTTTTTTATCATTGAAAAATCATCAAAAATCAAGAAATTTGCTGTATCGTTTCGTTTTCGGGAAGTTGCGAATTTTCACAAAATCAGAAAATTAACGAAATATATATAATAAATATTTATTTTCATATATATGGTAGAGCAGTTTCCTTTTTTTTTTTACATATAATTCATAATTAATGATTCTACGAAAAAAGAAGAGCTAACAATTATTAATAAGCTAAATATAATAATAATTATATTAGAATTTACAAAATATGAAACAAATGTTACCTTCCTCTGAATGTGGCAGCCACAGTTGGAGAGTCAGGTAAGCTAAGACTATTCGCTTTCGTTGTTGCTAATGGTGGAGGTCTAACTGGAGGAGGAAAATATTGTCCAGAACCTCTTCTGGAAGCGCAAGCTGCTCCTCCAGTGCCACCCGCACCACCACCCGTTCCGCACAACAATCCCGTAGAACAGAAGCTTATATTTGATTTTCTACGGGAATTATGCCTCTCAAAAGTTTTCTGAGCAGAAAACGGGCTCGGACGGATCAAATATCTAGAAATAAAATAATTTTAATATATATTTATAAATACAAACACTTAAGAATTAAACACTTGAATTCAGTTACACGTATGAGTCATTTAGATATGTGGCAGTGACTAAACAGCCAATTAAGTGCCCCCGACCCTCAATCTAAACATCTTTTGTGGCTCCCTTGAGTGACCATGGTTTTTTTTTATTCTATGTAGTAGTCTATAAAGAGAACATGATATAAACATGATCAATATGCCTTTAGGCATGCTGAACTGAAGTAGATGTTTAAGGAAGATTCTTCTCGACCGTCCTTAAATGATGGATAAGGATTGTGAGATTCGGTCTTCTTTTTTTTAAAAAATAAAAAAACTTAAATTTTTGCCACCGTTTCGACAAATATATTGTCTTTATCAAGGCATAAAAATAAGAAATGTTAAAAAAATCTTCAAAACATGACAACTTCAACTACAAGATAAATATTGCGGCTGGGAGGGGGGGGGAGAATTCAATAATTTATGACTTCAAATTTCGTTTTTTATCTTTCACTTTTAGTGCCCAAGGCTGATTGCCTGCCCGGGTTGTGAATTCAACTATTGAATGGTGTAAACAATTCGGCTTTTATCGTTCACTTTTGTGGATGAATGATAAGTGTAAAATGTAAAATTTTAGAAAAATAAAAGGTTGAGAACACCTCAAAACCACAGAGAATAGTGATATGAGTAGATGTTAAAATTAGATAACTCGAAGCCCGTATGAATTGTGTTTTGCGTTGGGGAAGTCAATTTTGTGTTGATCATATTATTAGACTGGGATATCCAAAACCTAAAAATCTAGCTAGTCTACTTCCCGTTTCAGATAAATAAATGTACTAAAAATATATTTATTTAATAAAATAAAAATATTTAAATATAGTTGAGTAATAATTGCGTAACTACAGTGAATTTGTTTGCCACAAGTATTACTTAATATCTCAAGTACTATTAATATTAAGCAAAATCTCAAGCATATCTACAGCCGAGTTATTCGTTGTGTACAAAGCCCTAGAACATATTCAGAACTACAATGAACCAAAGAAATATATTATTTGCTCCGATTCAAGGAGCTCACTGGAGATGATAGGCAATCGGGACTCCGATAGTTTGTTGATTCAGTGCATACATACGCTGTTGGAACTATGCCTGCGAGAAAATAAAGAAGTCTCCTTTATTTGGATTCCAGGTCATGTGAGGATAAGAGATAACGAATCTGCCGACAAAGCTGCTAAAGAAGCGGCATCAATGAATTGTAGAACGAACGTGTTCTGGCAGTCGATTGGAAAGCTTTTCTAAAAAAACAAAATCTTTCCAACTGGGAAAAGGAATGGCAATCAGTGCAGCGTTTAATCAAATAAACTAAGGAATATCAAGGGTACCACAAAGAAATGGTCAACCTCAAATCGAGAATCTCGGCGAGAATGAGACTCGGTCACACCATGTTGACACACAGCCACATATTCCGAAGAGAACCTCAGCCGATATGCAGCGCTTGCAATACGACATTAACGATCCCGCATATTCTATTGGAATGTTCGACGAAATATGTAAACGCGCGGGGAAAGGCAAATTTGCCGACCAGTCTTACAGATGTATTAGGAGGGCAATATCAATAAGACTCTTAGGGAGGTTCATCTATATTTCGTTTGTTGTGAAACTAGCTGTACATATGTATGTGTTTAGTTGTTTGCTGGTGTCTTGTGTACAGGTATTTATTTTATAAGTGATATAAGGGAGTAGAGGAATATGATTAGACCTAGATTGTGGGTCTGCTGTAGAAATTGTTAGACTGGTGGGATGGACATGCATCCCGGATGAGTCCTTACAAATTAGAAACAGGTGCAAAGGACCATAGCTGTTGTGCACCTTAAAAAAAAATCCAGAAAAAAAAATTATTACTTAATAATAGGAACTCATCTGAAAGCAATACGATAAAACAATCAAATGTATACCAGCATCCAGATTACAATTTAAACCCTTACCCTACAAACTAAAGTCACGATAATAAAATTTTGGAACTATATTCAAATATTTGGAGATTAATGTAATAAAACAAAAACTGAAATCAATAGAAATTAACAAAAAGGAATAAATTGAATTTTCCCTTTCGCACAGTATGGATTTCATTAAGATTAGGCGAGATTTATTCATTTTAGCTTTTAGCAAAGAAAGGAAGTAAATCATTGGAATTATTATTAAAGAGTTCCTTCGACGATGTTTAAGTAAAGACGCTCGGTAATTCTCATAATAAGTCTGGTATATTAAAAGATGAAAGCACCTTGATACAATAACTGAAATTTATATATATAATCAAATCAATATCACTGAGAAGGGGGGCCAGAATTGTGATAATACAGAAAATGAAGGAGGAAAGTTTTTAATTCCTATTTATACAAATTGAAAAATAGGTATTTTCAAGTAAACATATTTAAACAATTTCTTTAGATTTAAACATTAAATTTATGGTTAATCATAAATTGAATAAACAAAAAAAAAAAATACCTACATAATATCACCTTCCTCCAATTTCAGATCACAACTTGGATTTATAATCACGTACGACAATGATGATCTCTTTTCAGATACATCATCATAATCAATAGATGGTAAATTTAATGATTCCATTCTTGATCTGACAAGATTGGCAATTTCCGCACGTTCAATCATCTCTGTATGATTGTCTTTAGCTTCATCGCCAATATTGATTGAATACTGTCAACAGAAATATTAAAAATAAAAAGATGTTTTGATAGATATAAAAATTTAATTATACATTAGTTGTCTAAATGTCCAGATTTATAATGTAAATAAATATATATGATAAAGAGTAACATCTTGTCATTCCACTTAGTGCTGATTTCAAATTAAATTAACAACATTATTTTGCTTTTCTACTAAACAATCAATCAAAAATAATTTAATTACAATTTATTTCACAAATATTTACAATTTCAACTAAATTCAAGTATTATACAACGAAAATAGTTTAATAAAATAACATTTTTGGAAAAAGAAAATACAATTTCACTAAAGAAAAACCATCTTATAAAAATGCGATGAGCGATAGAAAGTAAAGCACAATAAATGCGCAATAAGCAAAAATTAATTAATATAGGCAATCATTCGGATGGACTTAAGATCATGCAACCCATGCTAACTATTTATTCAAACGAACGGAGGACGTCAACAATATGAAATTTTTCTCATCCTCAGGAACGAAGCACGCATACTTTGGGTCCAGAACTAAAAATGAACAGTTTTAAATCTAGGCCAGGTTTAGACCAGTGAAAAACTACACAAAGGAAGAGTTCAATTGAAATTTCTTGTTCTTATTTTGTAATGTAGGTCCTTCTGATGTTCTGTAATGCGGCAAGGATTGTTTGTATACAAAATGGCAAATATGAAGAAGGGAAATTTTATCATGATTAAACCATTTTATTAAGTTGTGCTTTAATAATTTTCATTTTAAGTGCGTACACTTTTAAAATAATCTCCATCTTATCTTTTGGCCACTGCTTTCCTCAGGATGGATTGCAACTCAATAATATAAATGATTAATGTTGCGCACAAATTATGCTTAGAAATTATTATTATTATTATTATTTTAAAATTTAATTTTCAATAATTTTTGTCAGTATATTTATTTAATATTCAAAACTGATTTTGGAACTTAGTGCGAGAAAACACATGTTTTATACACAAATAAAACTCGAAACTTCTCGAATGTAAACAGAGGTTTGAAATAAAAACAGATGGAATTATTCTAAATTAATTCATCTTCAGTTATTGTTTAAAAAAAAAAAAAAATAAGTAGCAACCAACCAGGAGGTTGGTTGGGCAACAATTGAGTGAAAGTGGTCAGCCGCTGGGGTTTCACGCCTGTAGTTATATATCTCAAGGATTTATTCTGTTAACAGTTCATAACAATGGCGCCTGCCTGCACTGAACATGCCGCATCCTGCTTATTTTCTGTTAAAGTTTAATTTAATTATCTAAGTTTGCAATTAAAAGAGGCAGGATTAGTTCAGGATGACGCGCTGGATTGGTACGCGGCAGTCCCATGTTCGAGTCACTAGAAAAAATTTTCTCGCCATAGAAAACTCTATAGTTAATCGTCTAGTCATGGACAGAGTTGTCTGTAACGAGAGAACACTGACCGGAGGCTGGCAGCGCACTGAGATGGCGCTCTTGGACTCAATGATCATAGAAATTGGAAAGCCTTTATAAAAATATTGTATTTCATTACTCATTTATTTTAATTATTATTGTTTTTTTTTTAGTTCTTAGTAAGGCTTTCAACTTCACACTATTTTGTACATTGAATTGTTTATGGAGGTGGTAAGATTGGTGTTATTATGGTTGTGGTCAAGGTTATTGGGGTCGGATGGCGATTATTATTGTTAAAGTTGGGAGTGAATTAAAGGAAATTGTTAAGATAATTTACAAATTAAGAGAGATATAATTATTCATTAATCAATTAAGGAAGGTAATAATGAAGCCTTAATAGTAAAGTAAATGTTGATCGGCTAAGAAAAAGGGTAATGGGCATGATGATTGTGGGGATTAATGAGATAGTGGCGGGGAGGGGAAATTCTACACATAGTTGGCCAGCAGGCGGGGCTAAGCAAATTCTGTAATCCAAATGACTACTTTAAAAAGTGTGCCAGATACCTCATTTCTCCTCTATTAAAATTTATAGTCTATTAAAGCTGATTTGTAAGTTATTGGTCACCGAATATTCCCGAATTAATCATATTTAAAGGTTGGGCTGTTCCATTTATTTTATTGTTGGCCTCATGGTAATTGAGGTCCTTCATTTTCTGCGCCTTATTCTGGAAAGACCTAGGTGCTATATAAAAATACTTCTATGTCGCCTAAGTTTAGTATCAGAGAGAGAAATATATTGTAGTAAGCATAACAATATATTCCAATAAATTCCAGGGAGTACCACCAGGAGTTCTGGACACCTATTTCTCACTAACAGTTATTTTACTCCCCTAAGAAGCTTAATTCTTAAAACAAAGACAATTGTTTTATTTATCTATTTCTGCGCCAGTAGATTCACTGCTCCTTCTTCTTCAAAGATAATGTTTGGAAATAAAAACATATCATACATGAATTTCCATTTTCTGACACAGTAAATTTGTGAGAAATTAGTAAAAATTTATATTCGCTGATTTTATAACTATATATTTTCGAGCAAAATATCCATACTCTGTTTAATGTTGCTCTCACTGAATGGAAAAGAAAATGTAGGAAAATGGGGATGAAGATCAAGGATGATCTGTACATGAGCAGCTTGCTATTTGGCGATAATTAAGGTAATATTAGCTCAAGACAGAGAGAACACTAATTATATGTTTAAAATTAGTTGAGAAATATGATAAGTGGGGATTGAATAATAAGCTGAAGCACCTTGCTACATTAGATGCAGAAGCAGCTGCAGTGAGTAGAATTGTAATCAATTTAGTAGATCATTATCTTGGTTTGATTATCAATGAAAACGGCAATAGTGGCAGCGATATATTAGCAAAGTTAGAAGAAGGTAAAAAAAGCGAAAACCTTGCTAAATTCAGTCCTATGAAACCCCGAAATTCTTGCCGATATGAAAAAATTAAATTCCGATAGACGGCAGTCTATGAGGCAGAATCATGGACAAACCAAAACATCTGGAGGCGCTCAGCGAGAAAATCCAGGTGAGAAAGAATTAGAAACGTTACTATTAGAAGATTAGTGAATGTAGGAAGAAAACCCCCTGGAAATAATATAGAAAAGTAGAGATTGCATTGGTTTGGACATGGCAAGACAATGGCGAACGGTGGGTAGAAAGAAATGGATTAAGGATTTCAAGAGAGCTTGACTGGAAAAGCTCTGAAGAACAGAAGCGAAGGAAGTAGCTGTTGTAGGTAGAGAAAACACATTAATAGTGCATTAATCCTTAAAAAGGAAGAAAAAAAATCTTAATCTGTACATCGATAAGATTCTCTAGACATTGATTGATTTATTATGATGAATAGAATTCTTAGGTGACTAGAAATCATTTGAGAATTCATAAACGCTACAAGTAAAAGGTATACGGAAATACCAAAAAGTATTTCCCTTAAATCCGCCCATTTTCTAGGAATCATTCATTATTTTTATGTTTCTATAATCGGAATTTTTTTGCAGAATCGAGCGCACCTCGGACCTGGCCGTTCACACGCTTCATATTCCATCCACACGTTTCTGCCGAATGGATTATTACACTTATATCCTCACTTCATTTATCTGTTGGGCAGTATTAATGCTTTGAAACTTTATCCCTCTAATTTTCCAAAACTTAATACAGCCAAAAAGTTCTCACGAATTGCTAGTGCTCTCGCGGTTGATGCAAGCAGTTAGGATTCGATTCCGGTGGCTAGGGAAGGCGAGTATAAGCAAACAATGTGGATAGCATTCAGAAAAAAAAGTGGGAAAAGTAGAAATATTTGATTCATAGAATCAATCATACATACTGGTACCATAAATACTGACTTAATTAGCAAGATTATTTAGTTTTAACATACAAAAATTTGTCCCGCAATATAGAGTATAAACAGGATTTTGCAAAATACTGCAACTTTGATTTGAACGTTAAAGTATATTGATTTTAAAAGTATATTTTTGTATTTATTATTTTTATTTTTTTAATATACAAGTATGTTTTTTATATTCTGTTTTGTACAATTTTTTTTTTTTTTTTATGCATAGGCCAGAACCTCTATAGGCAGGAAGGTAATAGTAAGAAGACATACGAAGTACAAAAAAAAATATTATTTTATTCGATTATTTTCTGGCTCATCGACAAATGCGATCATTAATTATTGTTTCCATCTCAATTTTCGTCTATACAAAACTGAGAGATACGATAAATATTGTTGTTGCTTATTGCTTTATTTATCTATGATAAAAGGTTTTGGTAAGAAATATGTATAACGATTTTAATATTCGGTAAAACATATCTAATGAGTAAGAAATGTGTTTTAAATAAGCACTGAAACTGTTCTTCATTAAGTTTAATTAATAAAATTTAATGACAAAAAGTAGGATAACTATCCAAAATAAAATTACATCAATTACAAAATTACAAATTACAAAATTAACATTTTTTTTTTTTTATCCACTTTCTTTCATTAAATATATAGATAATATATCGTATGGGAGTCATAAGTGCATATTATATTTAAAACTTAAAAATAATCATATGTGTATTACGAATTGAACATAAGAAATCAAATTAATTTATTAATAAATTCTAGACAAATTAAATAATCAATAATTATGAGCACTAGTGTCGATGAGGCAAGGCTATTAAGGAGGATTAATGCACTGAGAAGATTGCAAATCGAAACAGCTGAGATCGATGGGAAATTCTCACTTCAAGTGTTAAAACTTGAAGCAAAATATGATTATAAACTAGAACCAATTCTTGAAAGAAGACGGCAGATCATAATGGGTGAATATGATCCAGGGGAAGATGAATCGGACACGGCACTAACTTATGTGGATGTACCGGTCAGAGAGGATCTAGATGAGAGTTATGTAAGTAAAATTGGTTACTATTTTCTTTTATTATGTAATAAATAGATATTGGGAAGTGATTAGCTCACTGGTAGAGCGCTGGATTCAAATGCAGTGATGGGTGTGCTGCTGTCTGTAACGAATGAACACTGTCCGGAGGCCGGCAGTGTACTAAGAAGGCTTTGGATGATAATAACACATGTTGGGAAGGGATATGTTGGTATAATAGTCCTAGCTTGGTTACATGTTGGACTCCCAAGCGGAGGTCACGGGTTCGAGTCCAGTGCTTACCCCATAGATTTCTTCTTGCTAGGAGTCTCTACAGCTCACTGTTCGGTGATGGACAGTGTTGTCTGTAGCGAGAGAACACCAACCGGAGACCGGCTGTGCTGAGCTACGGGCGCAAGTGACCCATAGACGTTGACGCGCCCTAAATTAAAAAAAAATAGCCATATGTTAATGAGACCTTAAGCATACTAAGACCACCTACCGCTGTAGACCATCATTCATTCATAATTTAAATAAAAACAACTCTCACCTGATATTTTATCAATGTAATTATTTTAAGATAAGCACATATTCTACCATACAAATAGAAAAGCATTCATAACTCGTCATTTTCAATTCCTTCCCCGTATAGATACATAAAACAAATCTTACTTTTCTTTCTTTTGCAGATGGAAAACTTGAAAGGTATTCCAGGTTTCTGGTTTACAGTGTTGAATAATATTCCAATATTCTGGTCTATGATTCAGCGTCATGACTGTGATCCTCTCACATATTTAACTAACATTTCAAGCGTTAAAATAACACAACCTGAGCCAGGATTTACACTTCAATTCCATTTTGCACCAAATCAATATTTTACAAACGAAATATTAACAAAACAATACAAACTCGAGTTTGGCAAGAAAAGAAATGATCCATTCAACATATATGGGCCAGAAATGATTGACTGTATTGGTTGTGATATCAATTGGAAATCCCAAGATTTAACTGTTACAATCAAAAAGAATAAAATAATTAAACGAGCAAGTTTTTTCAATTTTTTTGATCCGCCTACAAGCACTGGCGATCCGAAATTAGAACCATATGTATTAAACTATTTATTAATGGATTTCCAATTGGCTTACTATTTGAAAGAAAGAGTGATACCAAAAGCAGTATTGTATTATCTTGGTGAAGCAGTGTTAAGGGAAAATTTTGGATTTGAACAGGACATTACACAACAAGAGGATATAGATATAACAGAAGACTGGCCAACAGCCTATGATAGAAAATCAATTCTTACTAGACAAAACTATGAAAAAGACATGAATGTATGGGAAAAATCGGAAAAAGCGCTAGCCGAGCGTCTGACAAAACAAAAATTTGAAAAAGCAGAAGATTTCGAAGAAAGTAAAGTAAATTTGTCTAATTTACTACTTGGAGAAGTAGATAAAGAGGATAAAGCAAAATTCGTCAAGTCAAAACGTACAGACAAAGAACTAGAAGATATGTTACTTGGAAGAAATAATCCGTGTGAAAAGGAAATAGTAGAAGTTTTAAGTAATGTAAAAAAAGAAAAACCTATTACAAAAAAAAGTCCAAAAATAAATGATAAAAAAAAAATACCACCCGATACGAAAAACACATCATCCACCGTCAAGAAGAAAAGAAATATAACAAAACGTGTAAAAGAAACAAGTGATCGCAGCACGGATGAAACTGAAACTGAACAATTTGTTGACGTACAAAAGGAATTATTATCATATTACAAAAGAAGAGCAAATAGAACTGGCAAATCATCAAAAACAAAACATAAAATGGAACCGGACACACAAGAAATTGACTCTAATTTTGAAGAAAGTGAACAATTTGTAGATCTTCAAAAAGATTTATTATCGTTTTATAATGAAAAGGCGAAAAAAGAAGCACCAAAAACAAAACAAAAGACAGAACCAAAAGCACAATCAGTTACTCGTAGAGTAGACGCAAGTGAACCAAGTTTGGGTCTTGAAACTTTGTTAGATGCATATTACAAGGAAAGAGTGAAAAATAAACCAAACAAAAAGGACAAGGTCAAGCAATCACAGCGCTAAAATGATTCACTTTTGTTATATATTGTTAAAGTGATATTAATTTGCACCATTGATATCCTCCTAAAGTTTAAATTAAATACTAATTTGATATGTATCATATATATATATGTGTATAAATATATACATTATGTAGTATAGATTTACTTTTATAAAGGGATTGGCTAAAAAGACAAAACTACCACCTGCTAAACGTGTGTATGTGTGGATGTTTGTATATTGAATAAGCGTAGGAAAAATGCACTTGGACATAAGTGTTTCCTAGAGGTTTAGATCGACAGTTTGCTTTACTCTGCTAAAGTATCTAAGTCAAACAAAGCTGATGTTAAAAATTTGATCAGCTTCGGACCACTTTGAATAAATATTCTTGTAGTTTTAACTTATTGCTTAACAGCAATCTCGTCTTTAATCATAATGTCGTTGGAAGGGTACAAACAAGATGGTTTTGGAAAGTAGCATTGTTCATTACACTGGCCATTTAGTTAGTGTAAGTGCCCCTTCCAAAAATTAAAACAAAAAACAGCTAAAGGATTTGTCTATTTATTAGTGCGACTACTTTCCCCAATTTTTCTTTAAAATAAAAATATATCTCAATAGAGTCTGTATTTGTCCATTTTTGCTAACAAGCTGAGAATAAATTAGTGTGAAGTGACAAGCGATTGAAAACCTTTATTTCATAGTTAGCATATAATAAAAACAAAACAAAAAAAATCTGGTGTGAAGCTTTCAGAAGAAATTTTTTTCAGTTATTTGATAACATAAAATAATGGTGTCACATAATCAATGTCCTATAAAAGAGATAAGATTATTTAAACAGATTTATAATTATTTTCAATATGAGGAAATTATATATTCTTTAATAACTATTACAATTATGAAACTATTACATGAATTACATGGATATGAACAGGTACTGTACATAGTACATTGTTTTATAGATCTACTATGTTCAATTTGTTCAACTTTGAGGTTCGACTAAGGTTATTGCAAGAATAAGAGCCTCCTGCAACACCTGCGCTAGCTGTATGGCGAATGCAAATGCCAAAAAAAAAAAAAAAAAAAAAAAATTACATCAACAAGAAAGCAAAATAATGGCAAGAATTCAAGAAATGGGAAAGATAGAAATAATATATTTTATGAATATAATGTGTCGCTCAGTTAATTACAAAATTTATTTTAATTAGTCCTCTATCAGTAGTTACGATAACAAAGCAATCTTTTAGTACATTTATGTAATAAGTTCAAATAAAAGCAAAAAAAAAAAAAAGTGCTATTTAAAAATACTGAAATATAATTTGACAAATGCAATAAGAATTAAAAAAAGATAAAATATTAATACATATTTACTCTAAGCCACTTTGAGATCTGCTGTGGAAAAGTTAATCGTAGTAAAATTTTTATATGTATACACAGAAAGAAAATGAATATATAAATATAAAGTTTAGTTCATGAAATTTCATTGATGGATAAAATAGAAAATAATTATTATATATTGTGTAAAAGTATTGTGATCCATAAGAACTATGTACTGGAGCCTTGCCCACACTATGCTGTGTAATAAACAGGAAATTTCCCATAGCAACATCTCCAAATACCACATGATCAAAACCTATTATCTTGAGTAGGATAAGTATAGAAACACGATATAGCAACATCATAAAGAAGAGATACAAACGTTTCATAACAAGAAAGTCACAATTAATAATGCTAATTAAATTAGGACCCACATGGCATGGAATTTTCATTACCTAGTATGGAAATCCAACTTAGTTACACTAAAATGAATTTTAATAAAAAGGTGTGAGATTTTTCAAAAATCAAAATATACATTTACAAAATTAAGACTGCTAAAAATAAAAATAAAAAATCTGATTTATTAATATTTATTATAAATAAGATTCAATTAACAGAAAGACTAAATAATCCTGTAATGCATGACAATAGAGTGAATTAGAAAAAAGTGAAGAAGGGCTTGGCCTGTTGTCTGTGGGCCTCATCGATCTAACCAGGTTTGCTATAGGAGTGAGCTAAGCTAGAGTTACGAGTTCCAAATAAAGGGCAAACTAACACTGTTCCACAACTTTACTGTAAGAAATCTGTTCCCACCTCTAATAAAACCATCATAATGGACCCTGCAAAAGAACAAATTCTCCTCCGTTGAGAAATTCACCACAGAGGACTTCAAGCGCTGATGACTTCATACTACCGACATCAGCCACATCAGCGGCGCTAGGTGCACCCTTCAATGAGCAATATGAGGATGACCTTATTAGGCCGAAAGGTCCAGATTTTCAGTGTTAAAACTAGTTCAGCAGACGAACAGACCAACGGCAACAATCTTCATGTTACCAAAAATCTTATAAAAGTCGAACAATTTCGGAGGCTTGAGCGAGTATTAAATCAACATCTAAAAAGCCTAAACAAACAACCAAAAAGTAAAGAAACAGCCGGACTGGAGTAAGCTTCCGGGGCTTACGAACAAGTATCAACGAATCTACAATGCATAATATTTAAGTGTTGAAGAACTAAATCAATTCTTCTGATCGTATTTTTAAGATATATGGGAACAACTTGCATCAAATTGTTTGCTTATATAAAAGGAAGCGTTTAATAAGCGGCGGAATGTTTTAGATTGAAGTGTTTGTAGACTAGTAATGTTGGATCATTTAGCCGTTCCGTAAATTTCAAGTCCGTAAGTCCATAATTGTGGAAGTAGAGAAGTATACAATCATCGTTTATTCTGCAGTCTTAGTTTTGAGCGTTTAGTTTTTAGCTAGAAGTGTGTATCGTTCGTTTAGCTCTAAACGTGTAAAGGAGTTCCAAGTTAATCTTTTATTCAAAGCAAGTATTGATTCAAAACAAGAAAATATTGATTAATTGCGACATCAATTTCATAATATTCAGCGGGAATGATCAAGAGGTATATATAAGGGGACAAAAAAATTCTATCTTTCAAAATTTGACAAGATGCTTTTACTTAATAAGTCAATAAAAGAAGGAGACTTATGTGCAAAGTTTGTTTTTTGTTTTATAACTTTTTTTTATTGAACATTTACAACTGCATGAAATGGTACAGACAGATGTATGTACATAATGTTTTAAAACAGATGTAGTTCACATATGTGGCATGAAAGCCATGAATGGCGGTCATCCAGCGAGAATCAGTTAGTCGCGGAGCCAACGGGGGATTGGAGGGGATTGTTGTTGAGAAAAGGTTAGCTGCTAAAGGATTAGGGTGTGATGTTAACTTTTCATGAAATTTATTGTAGCCAGTTTTCTCAAGTTTCTGAATGGAAAGTCAACTTTCAACATAGATCTCAAGATCTATGTTATAGCATGATTGCTTATATAAAAGGAAGCGTTTAATAAGCGGCGGAATGTTTTAGATTGAAGTGTTTGTAGACTAGTAATGTTGGATCATTTAGCCGTTCCGTAAATTTCAAGTCCGTAAGTCCATATTTGTGGAAGTAGAGAAGTATACAATCATCGTTTATTCTGCAGTCTTAGTTTTGAGCGTTTAGTTTTTAGCTAGAAGTGTGTATCGTTTGTTTAGCTCTAAACGTGTAAAGGAGTTCCAAGTTAATCTTTTATCTAGGTATAGCCCAAGGTACCGCACATGATCAGCTGGTTAGTTTGTTTTAAATGCAAATTCAAAGTCATCGAATTGATCAAATGAGTTTCCTCGAATAAAAAAAAATGGAGAATGTTGACGCAATGTTGACAGTTGCTAACGTGGAAAGTACGGTTAACATTAAAAATAGTGAAGCAACTCATCATGTAACACACCGAAGTGTTTGTTATTCTTCATTTACACCTTTTGAAATATAGAAGAAGATGGATAGTGCCTGCCAAGGTTTATACATTGAAGCGATAGGCAAAGGTTTTAGGCACAGCGATAGGTAGCTTATTGGTGTAAGTACTTTTGATGGCGAGAAGTAGTCCGATAGATATTTTAATGACGTCTGATATCAAGAGCGTGTAATGTATTTTCAGTAAGAAAAGCCGGACAAAGGGCAATTACTTGATCAGTCAATTCAAAATGATGGAAAATAGTGGCTTTTTTACTCCAAGAAATGGAGAGAACAGAGATAATTCTTATTACTATAGCAATATCAATTAATAATAATAATAATAATAATAATAATAATAATAATAATAATAATAATGAACCTTATCGTTTAGCGATGAGGATTATTCATCCAGAGAGATCTCTTGTGACTGTTAATCATGATAAAAATTTACAGATTTGACACGAAAAACATGCTCATCAGGATAAACAACATGTTCAAACCTTTCTAAAAGACCATGGTGATAATGTAAAAGTGATGATCAATTTTGTGGATCATGTGTTTCCTTGGAAAACATCTTAGGATGACATTTAGAAATAATCTGGTATCAGTATTTACACTATTAACCAATTTGCTGTCTGTATTTGATAATAATTAACCAGGAGGATTTAAATTTTGTAACTACTCATAAAATCAACAAGAGAATAGTACACAAAGGTATTATTTGAAATACTATAGCCTTAAAATAGAGGGGAGCCGTGCAATATTTAGTAATCTCATGGAAAAACTTGTCCCTTTCTTTGTTATAATCTGGACATACCATGACTATATGTTCGAGATCCTCCGTCTCATTACATCTCCTACAAAGAGGAGAGTCTAATTTGCCAATTTTAAACAAATAGGGCCTACAAACAGCATGGTTTGCCCGCATCCTATTAATTATTGAAACAATTCTTTTGCCAAAGTAACCTTCTTTAAACCATACTTTATGATTAACCTGAGGTACCATAGCTTTGTAAAATAAGCCCTTATCCGAATTAGCGAATCTTTGCTGCCATTTTTCTAAGATTTTTCTTTTTACCCATCCCTTTAAATCAGATGGTGGAAGAGGGATCGCTAAGAATTCGCCGGAATTACTGGCCTCTTTAGCAAGTAAATCAACTATTTCATTATCGGAAATTCCGCAATGCGCTTTGCACCAAACAAAATTAATTTTCTTTCCTAGGTTAGAAATAATGTCGACATCCAGGAAAGTTGATTTTTACAGATGTTTGTGGAATGTTTGTGATGTAAGTGATCTTAATGGTTATCGTTTATTTCCTTGTACTTAAAGATGATTTCTCTAGTTTCAGAATGACTTATCTCCTGCAAAAGCAAGAGAAAGTGAAGACTAAGTAGTCTCAATTTATTGAATTTGGCAGAAACCAAGCTCAAGTGATGATGAAAGAACTACGAACAGGTGTAGGCAAAGAATGATAATTATGTCGTAGTTATTGCTCAGAGTATAGAGCTTAGGCATACTGTCACAGCACCATATTCTCTACTAAAAAATGGTGTTGCGGGGGGGGAATTAGAATTTTGTGCGAAATGTCACGTTCATGGCTTCAATCATCATCGCTCAGCGGCACTACACTACAACTCATTGCTGAGTCTTTGCCACCTCAACCAGTTTCTGCCAGTCAGTCCTGTTCTGTGTGGCTGCTTTCCAGTCGGCGATATTCAATATCGTCCTCTAGTCACCAGCAACACCGTCCATCCATCGCGGCTTCGGCCTCCCAACCTCTCCTCGCACATGGAGGTGCTGGTTCAATACCTTTTTCGGGATGTCCATCATCCTAACCACATGAACAGCCCACTGATGTCCTAGCCAGCTTTATGAATTTGACCATGACTATTTCTTTAAAAAGCGCATACAGCTCCTGATTCGTTCGAGACCTCCATTCCTCTGTCCTACGCGTACAAGGCCGAAAATTTCCCGCAGTATTTTCCTTTCGAAAACTAGGAGGCCTCTCTCATCTATCTTAGATGTGGTCCAGGTTTCGGAGCCGTATGTCAAAACTGGGCGGATCAGAGTCTTCAGTAGCATCTCATCTTACCAAGACGTCATGAGGAGCGGGAATCCATACCTTAAGTAGAATTACACCAACAAAAATTAAAGGCAAAACAAGCCTAGAAGATTCTAAAAGAAGGAAACTCACTTTAAACATTTAAAAGATTTTGAAACTGAATATTTTGAAAGGATTCCAAACCAAAAACGAAAAACAAATTGATGCTAAATCCCCTGCAAAGGGTATGTAGTTAGATATAGTGACTGTGGGTACCGAGTATATTTACCTGAAAAACAATAAGATTATGTTTGTAGAGAGTCAAATTGAAAACTGAAATTTTTAGGAAACATTTAAGGCTAATCACACAAATTTAGTTGATATGCAAGATGCTAAAAAAATGACAAAACTACAGATTCTGGTTATAATGGTAGTAATTTCAATGGAGACGGAACACTTGACCAAAATAGGAATGAAGAAGTTATTGACAATAGAGATAGCCCATAAATCTGCGAAAAAGGGATGAAATTATAAAACAAGAATGTTAAGAGATGATACATCCCCTTTAACCAGCAGTACTCAATCAAAGAATTACCAACAAATTTTAATGAACTTATAGACTGTGAGCATGCGCAGAATTGGAAACATGCAATAAGTGGAGAGATGGCTTCCTCATACAAAAGTCAAATTTGGGAGCTTCTAATACTAAAGCAGTTGAAAATCGTTTTTTGCGGTGGGATTGAGTCAAGTTAATGGCTAAAGGTTACAATCAGCGTCCAAAAATTGGTTCCACAGCAACCATTAAAATGTTTATATGCAGCAACCTCTCAAGGTTGCGAAGGTGGTACCGATCGAGTCTGAAAAATTGAATAAAAGTTTATTTGGATGAAAACAAGCTTGCTGGAGACAAAACTACACGACAATATCAACAATTATTGAAATTCTATGGTGAACCACTGACATGGAAGAGTAAACTTACAGAAGTGTCTTATCTTCCAGAGAAGCCTGGATATATAGCTGCAAGTGAACCTGTTAGTTAAGTCATTTGTAGCTAGACTGCCGCTTTGAAAAGAACTCTGTGTTCTCGATAAAGTTTCAGTCCCTACATTACTACTTGATAATCACAATACTATTAAATTTCTTCAAAATCTCAGCTTCCATGAATGGACAAAACATATCGAAATTTGATCCATCATTATATTGCGAAATCTGGTCCATGAAAATAAAGTAGTAGTGAGATACGTAGCAATAGACGTTCGATAATGTTACTAAGGAATTATGCTCAAAAGGGCTTAGAGCGATGAAGCTAACTCGTCGCCATGGTGATGGATGAGAAAGAAAAAGTGTCATTATGGTTAGGAGACTATAGTGTTTAAAAGGGTGTAAATTTTAAGTTTTATTGAAATAATTAACATTGCAGAAGAGTATTGAGATATATCCAATGTTTATCATTGACAATGTTATCGCTTGTTTGTGTTATTTTTGTAACCTCCAGTCTTGTAATATACGTTGTGTTGTAGTTAAACAAGTTATGTTGTTGAGTTAATTGAATAAAATAACATTTTATAGCCTCATTATTTATACAGTGACAAAAACCTGAATATATATATGTTGTTTCTTATTTTACTGAAAACTCTCCAAAAGAATATACATAATTGCACAGTTTGGAAAAAGTGAGAATTATTAAGTACTTTATTAAACATAAAGAAAATAAATATGACATAACAAAAGTATAAAACAACTGTAAGAAACCACCATTACGTTGATACCCGCGTTTACCCATAAACACGTACATACCATATTGATATCTTCTTGTTCCCCAGCATTTTTACCACTAATTTCTCCTATTGATTTAAAGTCATTGATTTGCCCACACATTCAAAATAAAATTATGCCATCCAACTTTTTATTACATTTTTTTTTTTTTTCCATTAAACAAATAATAAATCGTATGGTTAGTAATGTCATATTTAACACGTAAAATAATCATATGTGTATTATGAAGTAAATATAGGAAATTAAACAATTTAAAATAATAGATCCGAGATAAATTAAGTAATTAATAATTATGAGCACTGGTATCCATGGGACAAGCCTAGTCGAGAGGGTTAATACACTAAGGGGATTGCAAATTGAAACAGCTGAGATTGAAGAGAAATTTTTACTTCAAGGGATAAAACTAGAAGAAAACTATGATTTCCAGATTCAGCCTTATTTAGAAAGAAGACGGCAGATCATAATGGGTGAATATGAACCAGACGAAGAAGAATGTGATACTCCTCTAACTTACGTGGAAGTACCAGCTACATTAATTGATGTAAGTAAAATTTGTACTATTTTTGGTAAAAGTCGGGAATGGACACCTCACTGTCTAGCGCATTCTACAGTTTTTTTTTGTTTTTTTTTAACTATATCCATGCCCCCGTAGGGGGAAGTAGACTAGCCTCTTCTTCAGGGATCTAGGCGTCCCTGCGGGTTTCCCAGCCTAACAACACTACAATATACCCTCACACTGACACCCTTGACAGAACACACTACATATTGGACCTGCAGAGGTAGTTGATGTGTGCAACTACTTGGGTACAGCGCACCCACAGGTAAACTTGAGCTCCTCACCATACACACTCACTCACAACTGCATACTCGACAGTTTACAGACGACCACACTCAATGCACAAACAAGGATACGCACTCGTTGAGAGCTCGAAGTATAAATATCTCTCCCTCGTGCTTGCCGGCACGAGGCTGTGGGATAGGGTGGAAAAGAGGGTCCTGGGCATTGAGGGAGACGATGACTTCCGGGCGTCCGATCCCAACACATGTCTTTGGCCTCGGCTTTACCCGAGTGTCCTACCTGGGGGATAGCCAGACTCCAGGAAGGCTAGGGAATTCCACCTCAGGCTGGTTCCTGGGGTTAGGAAGGTGGCGTCGATATCTCGGTATCGGAACGCTGTCTTCCGTGCCACCGGACTATATCAGGGTGCGATGGTCTACCCCGGGTAGTAACCAGGTCCAATTGAGCGTCCGTGGAGGCGGGACCATGTGCCCTGATCAAACTCAATATGATTAGCATTGATAATCATAATAATTTTTCTAGGCCTGGCCCAATAACTTTCTCCACCCAAAACACAATCCCTTCCCCAAATTATCCTCTCCCTACCCCTAGCCTCAGTCCTGACCGAAATATACTTAATAATCTTCCTTCCACTTCCCATTCCTCTAATATCATTGCGGATTTAACTGGATTACGACTTGGCATGGAAAAGGACAACTCTACGGAAAGGGCTGCAGATTACACTGCAACAATTTAGCCCTTCTTCCCTGCCAAGGAAGAAAGCCAAGGGCGGCTACAAGAAAGATAGCTATTTGTTTAAATTTATTGACTTTCAAGAAGACAACGGGGGAAGATTTTTGTACTAAAGAAGAAACAAGGATCATTCTCCAACGAATGCTCCTTTAAACTTCACAAGTTCTTGAAGAGCACATTGGGCAAAAAACAAAAAAGTATAAAAAAGCAGAGTGATGGCTCTATATGTGTTGAAGTGGATAACCGTTCCCAAATAAGAGTCATCCTTAAAGAAATACATGGATGCTGAGCTAGAAGCTGGTCCCACAAGCAACTAAATATATCTCAGCGAGTGATCACTTGTCGGGACTTTCTTAATAGTAACATAGAAGATATTAAGGAGGGTTTGGCCGATCAGGGTGTAATCGAGGTTAGGCGAATAAAGGGGAGGCAGGATGGTTCCTTGGTGGACACTGCTTCCCTTGTGCTGACCTTTGACTGCCCTAGGCCGCCACAGGTGATAGACACCGCATTTTATAAACTGAAAGTGCGCCCGTATATCCCATCTCCAATGAGATGCTTCAATTGTCAAAGGTTCGGGCACACTTCATTGAAATGCAAGGCGCCAGAGGCAATGTGCATATGCGGTAAACCTAAACATGAAAGCGAATGCACGCCCCCAATAACATGCGTGAACTGTGGTGGGCAGCATAACGCCAGATCCGCGAGGTGCCCAATTTCGTTAAAAGAAAAAGAAATACAGAAAGTGAAAACATTTGAACAATTGCCCTACCATGAGGCAATTACCAAGGTAATTGTTGAAAGTAAAGCTTTTGTGTCGAAAGAAGCATCTTTTGCAGATAAAATGAAGACACCCCTGTCAGTGGCACATTTTCGTCCAGGCCCTGCAGAAAACCAGGGACAATCAATAAATGGCACATCCCCAGCCTTTACGGGAACTATTGTAAAAGTGGGAGAAATCCCAACACCCAGTACCTCCCCAGCTTTAAGGGGAACCACTTTAAAGGTGGGAAGATCCCACCACCTCAACAAAAAGCCCCTAAAGGGGCACCGGTAGCCAAAAGGCTACATAATCACTCCCACTATTAGTGGGAGTAAAATGAAGGCTGGATTAACGCCAACTAAAGAAACAACTTCCTCCGAAGGGGATTGGACGGTGGTTAACCCACTAAAACGCTCCCCCAGGGGGAAAAGAAATAGTATGATGATGTTGCCGCCCCCTTCCACAGTAAGTGTTAGGGGCGGAACAATCAAACCTACGAAAGAACAAATATCCTACTCCCCGAAGCAGCAATGGCAGCTGCTGGGGATGGATATCGAGGCCTCTGAATCGGAAGCTGGGAGTATTTCCGACCACCCTCCAGGAATTAAGTAAAGAAGCTGGCCTAAAATCAAGCCTCGGAAGAACTGTGCCACCGACCTGTGATGGTTATGAAAATTAGTAGATCAGCATGCATGTCCCAGAGTCATTATACACGTATCATGAAAAGTCATATAAATATTTGTAAAACTGTGCATAAGATCAATGTTTATGTAAATAACTTATATTCACTAAGTTTTAGACAGATATTGCTAGGTACGGTCATTTCCAAATATCATAATGTGTGAGTGCATTCTTCAATGGAATATGCGGGGCTACATGTGTAACGTGGAAGGGTTACGCCGAATAGTGGCGGAACACCGTCCATTTGGGTTGTGCCTCCAAGAAACGAAGATTCGCCCGGAGCAACTCATTCGTATCCCTGGGTATGTCACATATAGCAAAGAGGTGCAACCTGCCCCAGGTGGAAGGGCACGGTCGTGTGGCCGTCTGTGTACGAGACAATATCTCCAGCAGGCGATTACTCCTTCAAATAAATTTACAAGCTGTTGCCGTGCGTCTAGCTACTTCACTTAGGTCATATTAGTTATTATTTACCTAACAGATATATCCTGACGGAAAGGTGACCTGGAAAATCTGCTTTTGCAACTCCCTGCCCCAGTATGTTGATGAGAGATCTTCAACTGTCACAACACCTGCGGGGGTCAGTTAAAACTGATTTCGCGAGCAGAACTCTTGAGGAGATTATGAAAAATGGTAACATGATGCTCCTCAACAGTGTGAAGCAACACACTTTAATGCACACTCAGGAGGCTTCAGTGCAATAGACCTGAGTGTTGCAACACCCGCAGTTCGCTTAGAATGGAACACATTAAACGAACTTTATCACAATGACCATTCCCAATCTTAGTATCGAGCTCCATCTCCAGGTCTGAATTCGTACAACCAAGGAAATACGACAACAAAAGGACAAACTGGCCTGCTTACGCCGGCAGAGTGGAGGCAGGCACCCACCCTTACAGGGGATATCACCCTCGATACAATTTTTTTCACGAAGGCGTTAGTGCTTGCAGCTGGTGATACTATACCGCAGGCAGGCTTGAAAGTCCTAAGGCCACCCGTCCCCTGGTGGACTCCAGAATGCAGAGCAGCCAATGGTGCAAAAAAGCAGGCTCTAAATAGATTTAACCGGTATCCGAAGGAGGAAAATTTAATACATTCTAAAAACTGGGTGCCAGAGAGAGGCGAATAATTAAAGAAGCTAAAGGCCTTCATCTTCTACGTGTCAAAGATTTCTAAGTCGTCGACGCTAAAGGAGGTGTAAAGTAAGATAAGAACCCTCTCTGTGGACGCAAAACCCAGTTGATACCAGCCCTACAAATTAATGGTGTCGTCGTTACCAAGCCGAGAGATGTGGCTAAAGCCTTTGCCAGACACCTTGAACGTGTGTCCAGTTCACAAGGCTACTCGGCCGAATTCCTCCGGCTAAAAGGTAATGTGGAGCAACAGCCACTCGATTTTGATAATGCCATAGATGAAGCCTATGACCATCAGGAATTAGAAAATGCCCTAAAGAAATGCAATGATTCTTCGCCAGAGGTGGATGGAATCCCACATGCTATGATAAGAAATATAAATGCAAATGGGAAGGAAGGACTTCTCAGAATATGGGAGACCGGCCAATACCCAGATGGTTGGTAGGAGGCGATTATTATACCGATCCCTAAAGAATGAAAGACCCCAGCGATCCCTCCAGTTACAGACACATCTCGTTGACGACTTGCTTGAGTAAGGTTCTCGAATCTACAATCAATTATAGATTAGTATATGTATTAGAAATGAGAGGACTTTACAGCCAGAATCAAGCGGGATTTCGCAGATATCGTTCTACGTTGGATCAAATGGGCCAACTCGAGGTCTATGTGCAAAACGCATTCATGCGTAGGGAGCACGTGCTGACCGTTCTTTGACCTTGAAAAGGCTTATGATACGACAACGAGATACGCGATTCTGCGGAAGTGTCACGAGTGGGGGTAGGATGGTGATTTGCTCAGGTTCCTCCGTGGCTTTCTTCTAGAGTCACGAAGGTTCCGAGTGCGTTTGGGGGTCAGTCCTTTCGACCCACATATTCTGGAAAATGGAATACCACAGGCATCGGAACTGAGAGTGACTCTGTTTACGATGGCGGTCAATTGCTTAGCCGAAGTTATAGGTGACCCCTAAAAGTATCTGTGTACGTTGATGACCTCTTATCTTATCCTTATCAGGAAGCAACTAGGCGAAGTGGGGGAAACCCTTCAACGGGCAATAGATAGAGTGGCTGATGAGGCTGTAAGGAACGGTTTCAAATTTTCTGAAACTAAGATGGTGTGCCTACACTTCTGTAGATTGCGACATGAACACACACCACCAACATTGTACTTAAATGGCAATCCAATACAAGGAAAGTATCCGTTTCCTAAGCCTCATATTCGATACTAAGTTAACCTGGCAAGATCATATAGATAATACCTGTAAAAAAGCAAGGACCCTCGACATCTTGAAATTCCTTGGAAGTATAAAGGAATTTATTGACCGTTGATGAATTATGTTATGAAGAACTCTGGCGAGGATCGGTCAAGAAAAAACATTCAAATATGCCAACGTTTCGACAGAGTTTCCTGTCTTTATCAAGGCTTTAATCTAAAAAACAATACAATGAGGAACCACAGTACATTAATTATACTGTAAAATTGAGAATAATAGTAACAAAAACAAACAAAAAAACAAAATAATATTAAACTTACATATAGAAAGTCGTGAAGATGCGGAGAAAGAATTTTTAAACTTTAAACCTTTGTTACATCGCAGAAACATAAAAAGGAAAATTAAAAGTTACTAGTGTCTTGTCTTAAATCTTCTACAGAAATGAAAGTGGGTTGAATAGGCAAGTGAAATGGTAGAAGGTCTTGTTTTGAAAAACCGTTATACAACGCCGATAATTTCATAGTCCATTACGAAAATTAACGGAAAATTTATTTCTTTTGATATATACCATTTCCAATATATTTATTTTTTTCTGTTAGTTTCTTTTACTAATATTTTTGTTTTAGAAAAATCTAATTTATGATTTTTTTCCATAAAATGTTTCGTCAGTGCGGGAATGTTGTCATTGTCTTTCTTATGTTTGCAGTCGTATTCATGTTGGTACATTCTATTTTTTAAGTATTGTGTAGTTTGACCAACATAAGCAGCTGGCCATTGTGTACAGTCTATCTGGTAAACAAGGTCTGATTGTAATTTGTCGGGAAGATGCAACAGGTCCATATTCTCTAGTAACAAAGCAGAAGAATCCTATTGTAATGTATTTAAAAAAGAAAAATGCTCACTCAGCTTCTTAATATAACATGACCTAAATTCCCTTTCACCTACCCCACCCCTAAAAATTTCCTCTAATCCCTTTCACTTGCCTCTTCAGCCCACTTTCATTTCTGTAAATGATTTAAGACTAGACACTAGTAACTTTTAATTTTCCTTGTTATATTTCCACGATGTTAACAAAAGTTTAAGTTTAAAAATTCACGACTTTCTATATGTAAATTTATTATTTTTGTTTTCTTTTTTGTTTTTTACTTTCTCTTACTCCTAGTAAGAGAAAGTATTGTAATCGTGTCAAATTTTCGATATCGAGTGTTCACCGGAAATATCCGTTTTGAGATCCCCAAGTCAAAAAAAAGTGGTTTTTAGCAAATTGTCTGTGTGTGTATGTATGTGAACAGCATTACTCAAAAACAAAAAATCGTAGAAAGTTCAAACTTGATATTCCGGTTAGTTATCAGCATGGGATCGATCCGCGACACTAGGTCATCTGTCAAAATTTCTCAACCGGAAGTACCACTTTACTAGTTGTTTTTTTTTACGTTTTTGCGATTTTTTCAAAATTGACTCCAAAGATTTTCTTCAAACTTACTATATCAACTACACATACAATGAGCTACAACTTTTATTTGAAAAATTTTTCCGGGAAAATTCATTTAAGGGCACTTCTGGGGGAGGGGTGGGGTTAGGTTTCTATTTAAAGTGCTATTTTCAGTTTATTAAAAAATTCTGTCATTTAAATAATGTTAATTAGAATTGAATACGTTGTTGAAATTCCGAGTTTCAAAAACTCGGATACACCGGAAGTGCTTTTACATTACCCTTCAGTAAATGATTTTTTTTCACTATATTCGCGATTTTCTCAAAAATGGTCCGATGATTTTCTTGAAACTTCCTATATAAACTAAACATACAAAGATGTATAACTTTTATTTCAAAACATTTTCTGGGAAAATTCATTTAAGGGCACTTTTAGGGGAGGGGTGGGGTTAGTTTTTCTCTAAAGTGCTATCACAGTTGATTATACAATTCTATCATCCAAACAAAATTAATTAGAAATAAATAGATGGCAAAATTCCGAGTTTCAAGAAAATTAGTAAACCGGAAGTGCGCTTTTACTGAACAGTTTTTTCAGTTTTCGACGAATTTCATTAAATTTGGTACACAAACTATAAAATTTATCAATCACATTTTGAAAACTGGAGTAAGAGAAAGTTGTGTGAGTGTTTCACACCGATTTGGGGGGGGGGGGGATTTCAATCAAAAACGACTATAAAGATTTCTTTTAAACTTGGTATGCTAACTGCGCAGATAAATACGTATTGCTTTTATTTTTAATATTTTGGCAAAAAAAAAAAAAAATTATTCGGAATAGTTGTTCGGAATTTGTAGCCGTTAATTTTAAATTTTATAAATAGATTGTTCAAGGTATTTACGGTGCTACACTGGGCACTATACTATATAGTCATCACTTCTCTACCTGCCACAAGATTAGTTTTGGTTGATACTTGAACGCTCACGATCATTTCGATAAGACATCCCTCATTACATTTATATAAGGACAAATGCGTGAAATTTGATTTTAAACTCAAATTAAAAAAGGAGTAAGAGAAAGCCATATGAGCGTGTAACATGAGATTTTATATTTTGCTTGTGATACGACCGTCATCTTGCCCATTGGGTGACATGTCTCATCAATACGTATTCAGAACTATATTATTGTTTTGTTTAAGTTTGTTAATAATATTGCTATTAATTATCATTATTTTAAGATAAATACATGTTTTACTCTCCAATTGAAAAGGAGTATACCATTTAACTTGTCTTGTTCTATTTGTTCCTGATTTATTTATTTATTTATTTAAAAAATATTTATTCTGCTTTCTTTTCAGATAAAAAATTTGAAAGGCATTCCAGATTTCTGGTTTACGGTGTTGAATAATATTCCAATATTCTGGTCCATGATTCAGCGTCATGATTGTGATCCTCTTAAATATTTAACTAACATTTCCAGCGTTATAACTACTCATCCAGAACCAGGATTTACACTTCAATTCCATTTTGCACCAAATCAATATTTTACAAATGAAATATTAACAAAACAATATAAACTTGAGTTTAGCAAGAAAAACAATGATCCATTCAACGTATATGTGCCAGGAATGATTTACTGTATTGGTTGTGATATCAATTGGAAATCCCAAGATTTAACTGTTACAATTAAAAAGAATAAAATAATTAAACGTGCTAGTTTTTTCAATTTTTTCGATCCCCCTAAATGTACAAGCGAACCAAATTTAGAACCATACTTTTCAAGTTATATATTAACGGATTATTATTTGGGTTCCTATTTAAAAGAAAGTGTAATACCAAAAGCTATATTGTACTATCTCGGTGAAGCGGTGTTAAGGGAGAATTTTGGTTTTGAAGAGGACAGTGCACAAAAAGTGGATGAAGATCTTACAAAAAATTGGCTAACAACTTATCGTAGACAATCAATTTACAATACACAATATGAACAAGACATTCAATTATGGAAAAATTCGGAAAAATTACTAGCCGAAAGTCTGGCAAAACAAAATTTAGAAAAAGCAAAAGATTTCGAAGACAGTAAAGTAAATTTAACAAATTTATTTCTTCTTGGTGTAGAGGCTAAAGAGGATCAAAGTAAATATTTTAAGTCAAAATTTACAGAAAAACTGCTAGCAGATTTGGTATTCTCTAAAAAAGAAATAGTAGAAGTTTTAAATAAAGGACAGAAAAGAAAACCCAAGATTAAAAATAAAATACGACACAATAAGAAAAATACATCAACCGAAAAGAAGAGAAGAAGGATTAGGAAAAAACGTGGAAATAAAACAATTAACCGCAAAATGGATGATACACCTGAACAATTTATGGAACTTCAGAAAGATTTATTATTATATTACAATGAAAGAGAGAAAAAGAAAGATAATTTAACAAAACCTGAAGAAAGCACAGATCAAGCAAAAGTAGAAACAGTTATCCGGACAATAAGCGCAAGTGAACTTGGTTTGGATTTTGATACGCTATTAGAATCATATGAGAAGAAAAGAGAGATAAAGAAACTAAAGAAAAAAAAAGTTCAGCAAACTCAGCGCTAACACGCTTCACTTTTAATGTATTGTTAAAGTTGATTTTACTTTGCATCACTGACATCCTTCTACTAACCTTTGAATACCAGCTTAAGAAGTAATCTATAAAAAAACAAGATTATTTATTATTACATACAGTGTCTGAAATGAGTTTTCTATTTTTGAATGTTTAAATTTTCTTAATAAACAATATTGTTATATTGTAAATATTCTACTAATTTTTCACTTTATAGAGAACTTTATTTTAGTCTAAAAAATAATATTTAAATTGTTCGCTTTTCCTGGAATTCATAAGATTGATTGATTATAAAAATTAGAGGAGATGTACTTAATTTGATTTTATTGGAATATTAATGGTAAAGATTGGATGACCTAGGGAACTGTACTGTATTTATACAAACATATATACACGATACAAGAATCTAGCACAACATTTCTAAATAAAAAAACAAAAACAATCAATCACTTGTAAAGTGTAAAGAAAGTATACATTAAACGGTGATAATTTACTAATAATATATTTCTCAATTAACACTCAACCATCCATCATCAAGTCTCATAATAAGGCCAGAAAAAATGTTCTCATTTTAATGATACACTCAGCAAATTGAAATACATTCAATGATGTGAATAATGATGAAATATTATAAAGATGCCCATACAAAAATCTTATGAACAAAGCTTACAATAATTTTGTGCTCAATCTAATGAAATTTTTGTTTGAAAAGTAATTTTTAAAAAGAAAAAATCTTTAGCGATTTAAAAATTGAGAACAAAGGTGCATATTGGACGGAAGCGGGTAAAGAATTCCGGAGGGAAACTGTAACTTTATGCATTGTCTTATGTCAACGTCAAGTCAGAGGTGCGAGAATATGGATAATGGGAGATATACAGATGTCAGAGATAAAACGTTCACACCTTCGGAGATACTGTTCATTAATTTGGTTTTTTCGAAGTCAGTAATTTCTCTGAGCCTTTCCGTTCCAAACCATCAAATCCTAAAGATCTCCATTTATATACCAACTCCTCGAATTCAAACCTCTGTGCATCTCCGACAACCGATCTTGCACTCACTAAACACCATACTGAAAAAAGACACGATTTTGATTTTTCTAACACCAGTATTTTGGCAACTGAACGTAATAGGAAAAAACTTAATTTTTTAGAAATGTTATATTTAAAAAAAAAAGAGAAAAATTCTATTAATTACAGGGCAGATACTAACAATCTCTCTTCATTTTATTATAACCTCATTTCTTAATCCCTGACCTTGTTTTTCCAAATAGACCCCACTCTCCACTAGTCCCGTTATAAATATACCTGCCCGCTGTTCACTATGGTTTATTTGTTCATTATTCTCTGTGTTGTTGAGGTGTTCTCGACTTTTTATTTCCAAAATTATACATAAGTTTTCAAGTTTGGTAATATGTTTTTGAAGATTATTTAATAGTTTTTTCTTTTTATTTTTTATGTAAGTAAACCATTTATAAATTAATCCATAGTTTTATTTTTTATTACTTTCTGATTTTTGTTTTTTGATTTTGACTTTCAAAAAAAGAACCTATTGTATTTATATGTTGTAGGCCTTGAAAAAGAAAATATATTTGTCGAAACGTTGGCAAGAATTTAAGTATTTTTATTTTTTTAAAAAGACCGAAACTCACAATCCTTTTCCTTCATACAAGTAACGGTCGAGAAGAATCTTCCATAAATGTGAATTTTATATATAAAAAATGCCTATTATAGGTTTAAATAGGCCGATAAAGCGATGTGGTAATTCTACCATTCAATGTGAGGTACTCTTAAAAATCCCTATGAAAGGCAAAACTGCCACTATAAATCTATACGATTTACTGTGTGGGTTCCTTTTAATGTGTGGGCGGATTTTTGGATACATTCAGTATCATCTGTAACTGCATAGGAATGAGTTTGGAACTATATATTTTGCAGAAATGATGTAGTATTTGCTTTCCTTGGAAAAAAACCACTATCTGCTAAACCAAAAAAGTTACACAAACAATTACCACTGCAAGACCTAAGTGCATTGTGTGAGTGATGGATATGCTAGTAGTTGTTTGGTTGGGAAACCGATCAAAATCTTTAAGAAAAGTAACGATTGAGATTTCTTTCTTAGATGTCAATAAAGAGAGAATATAAACTGTTCCAATTGCAGTCGTACTACAAATAAAAAGACACAATATCGTCAGCAGTTGCATAATGAATTCTTCACTCTTTAAAATAGAAATAAGAAAAACACTATAATCTAGAAATAAAAAATAAAAATATAAATAAATCATTCATTAGCGAACACTTTTTAGCTATAATATGAGTCAGAATTCTGATATTCATGAATAATGATGATGCTCTTATAATGGGATCACTAATTAGCATCAATGTAAGCATGAAAGTGATAAACTGCTTTTATAAATAAGGACACATTTAGAAATGTCTATTTATTGATAGTTCTGATAGATTTCCAAAAGAGACATGAAGGATGATCTAAGGCATACAAAACGTTTGCAAACATGTAATCAGCTCGGAAAACTTTTAAGTATTTTTGTAAGTTTAACTTATTTGCCTAAATTATAAGGAAGGGATTATTAGCTCAGTGGTAGCGCGCAAGACTAGCAACGCGGAGGTTCCGGGTTCTAATCCAGCATGCTGCCCTTAAATTTTCTCTTGCTAGGAGCCCCTACAACTCACTTCCGTGTTGGGCAGTGTTGTCTGTAGCTAAAGAACATAGCTTGGAGGTCGGCAGTGCACTGATAAGGCTCGGGGGAGGCACAATAAATCTTTCAGTTCGCAGTGCAATAATCCCCTACAACAATCTACAATCTACCTAAATTATAACCAGCAGACGTCTCTATTTGTCAAAGAAAGAGTATGAGCAAAAAAAATAAATTGGTGATATAATCAGCGATAGCGTCCCAAAGCAAATTTTGGAAAAGGCTTCGTTAGATAGGCAGCTTAGTTTAAAAAGAAAAAATCCGTCTAAAATTGTAAGCAAACCACAAACTACTAACGGATTTTTCATACCACATGTCCCCTGTTTTCCTTACAATAAAAATATCTCTTAACAGAGGCGTGCATTTATTATTTTCTGTTAATGAGGTAAGAATTAATGAGACTGGCATTACAGAAATTTATAAATGTCTGTTTGCACATAATAAACAAAAAAATATAAACATATTACTTAGAAAAGCAAAATAATGGCTGTTTTAAAGTTTAGCGATTTAAGAACATAGGAAAAATTAGAAATAATATATTTTATAAACGAAATGTGCTGATCAAATAATTACAAAATTATTTTAATAATGTCGCTAATTAGTAAATTACAACAAACAAAACAACTGGATTAATTTGATTCAAAATTTTAGGGAATTAACTATAAAAGTAATTGCGTTTTTACATACTTCAAAATGCATTAACAAATTACGAATATACATTAAATGCATAATAATCATGCCAGTGGTGCCATTTATTTATAAAAATGTTTTTTGTTCATATCTACATTAAATTTATAGTATGTGATTCGTTAAAAGAAAGAATGAAAATAAGAAAAGAAAAAAGTATTACTTATACAAGTGCTGAATGAGAATTTGACAAATGCAATAAGAATTAAAAGAAGTATTTAATAAATATTTACTCTAGGCCACTTTGAGATCTGCTGTGGAAAATTAATCATTAAGTCTTTATATTTTCAACTTTATTTATTTGAAAGCTAAAAAAAAAAATAATAAATACAAAAAACAGGAGGGAAAGGATTAGCTCCAGTGGTTAGCGCACTCGACTCGCACGCGGAGAACCCTGGTTCGAGTCCAGGTATGTTGGTTGCCCTTCTTCTAGGGAATTATTTTCTCTTCCTAGGTGCCTCTACAGCTCACTGACCGGTGTTGGACAGTGTTGTCTGTAACAAGAGAACACATTCCGGAGGCCGGCAGTGCACTGAGAAGGCTCCGGGCACCAAGGGCCATAGATGTTGACGCGCCTTAACTTAAAAAAATAAATTAATAAAAAAAGGAAAATGAATATAAATATTCTTCAGTTAATTAAATTTCCTTCATTGATATATAAAAACATAATTATTTATTGAGAAAAAAATATTTTATTCATAAGAAATACTTTCTTATGTCCTGGAGCCCCGCCACACACCGCAGCCCCTTTTAAATAAACAGGAAATATCCAGTAAGAAACAGCATTTTAAAATATCATACTACCAATTTTTCATCAACACATATGTTAATTGAAATAAAATCAATTCAATAGTTTTTATTCATTTTGTGACAAAACGCTAAAAACTGTATGCAATGTTTTACTTATGTCATATAGGATAGTAGCATTT
The DNA here is from genome assembly GCA_011037195.1 of Triatoma infestans. NCBI lineage: Eukaryota > Metazoa > Arthropoda > Insecta > Hemiptera > Reduviidae > Triatoma > Triatoma infestans. Next base: position 76,222 of record JAAEAF010013513.1, on the reverse strand, counting down.
CTCAAAAACACAAAAAACCGCAGAAATTTCAACCAAAAATTGAACGAGATATTTTTTTTCTTAGCAGGGGATCTGAGAGATGTTTTGATGAAATTCAGAAAACAACTCACAGAATGGACTTTTTTAGTTTCTTCTATTTTTCTCAAAAATAGCACCAAATATTTGGATGCTATTTCATGTAAATCATCTATAACTTGGTATTTATTTACTCTATACCACATATAAAGATCGGTAACTTTTTAATTTCAAATATTTATCTGGAAAAATTCATTTTAGTAACATTCTGAAGTAGACCCTCGCCACGTTGTTGAATTATTATGACTTTCCCCCCCAAAAAACTATCATTTCTTTAATGCTCTCAATATATTTTATTAAGGGGTAATTAAATAAATGTTTTGTTAAAATTCCAAGAATGATGGAAATAAGATGAAATTTTCTTGGAAACACCCATCAACAAATAACCGTAAAAATGGTATAAACAATAAGCATGTAGTAATGCCTACTTTTTCAGGTAAGCTTAACTATCAAAAATTAGGTTATCGTGGTTATGGGTGGAAGCAGTATTAACATTTTTTTAAACAAATATAAAAAAATTAGCAGTTATACGCGGGACTCGAACTGGAATCCTCCCATGTACAAGTCTTATGTTCTCATAACCATTACACCAAATAACTAAACTTAAGTCTAAGCTATCAAATTTACTCACTAAATATTTCATGGAGAGTTGGGGGGGGTCACTATTTTTTATAACTATTACAAGTAAAGATTGCATAATATTTTTTCCTTATTTAAGCCTACTTTTCTACTAGATTTGTCTTTTTTGTTCTAACTCCTAGCATAAAAAAATACTCGCGCTAAATATCAATTTCTTGGCCACTACTAATAGCGGATTTCAATAGTTCCACATTAATATAAAAAATAATATCCATCGAGATGAATAATGCACACACAAAATAAATATAAATGTATATCAAGTAGCAACAACACAGCCTGTCTTCAACTTGTAGCAAAGCATGAGTCGATTTAACTTGAGTTTTTTTTTTTTTTTTTTTTTAAACATTAAGCTATCAAATTCGCGTAACTAGTAATTTAGCCAAGTTTAAATGTAGCTCAGTGGCATAGAAGATAAACAGGACGTCGATGTCAGCAATAAAATGCAATCCCAAGTCTGCTGCATACCTAAGAAGAATGATACATATCCTATTAAAAATATTCTACAGAAAAGTACTCTATAAAATTGGAAAAAAGAATGAACTGTACTTGAATTGCGCTGCGCTGCAAATTCTCTTTTTGAATTTTTTTATTGTACATAAAATTAATCAATTTCCAATTTAATGGCAATAATAATTTGCAAAATGTGACATAACAAATTCTCACATAAGAAGCACCTTGCTAAAAAAAAATAGCTTCAACAATTTTGTCTTAAAAAATTTTTAGAAAATAGTAAGGATTTAGAAAACTGTCCATGTTCTGGAATTTTCTACCCCATGTTTTAACAGTTCTGATTGAAGCGGGAGCATCAGACGCTCATATGGAGCTCCCCCTTCCAGCTGGGTTTGAAAAATCTCACCCTCCTTATATCGCTACCATTTACCAATAATTTCTTTTAAAATGAAATATGAAGAACACATGAACATGTTAGTATTTTGAATGGATCTCTTCAAGGTGCGCGCACATTACTGGTAAGACTTCGAAGAGGGCAAAGTGTGTGTGTGCCTTCTTGAATTGGCACTGTACTAGACGACGATTTCCATAATATGGTGGTCAAGATATTTATTGATACGACTGATGTCCGTAAAATGAAGTAGGTTATCATGGAAAATAATCATTGACACTGGTGGTATATGTCGTTACTATGTGGCTACACTATGAAGACTTCATCGTGAGCAGTATCAAACTATCGATTAATTCAGCATTAATTTTGCCAACTCATAAAAATCAGAGGCTTATCCAACAATTATAACCCTTCTTACAAGCACATCTAATTAGGAAATAGCCGATCGTATTATTTAGTATAGGCCAAAGCATGTCAGATTAAGAAATGTATTTGGCAAGGACATTAGTTGCTGATTTTAGTTACATTAATAAAATTAGCTTTACTAAAAAATTATCTTCAAATTGGGTATGTTAGTAATATAAAACAATCTTACTTTATAATTTCTTTATTAATAGTTAGTTCCATGCAAGTAATAAGGAAAAAAACCTTATAATTAATTTGAAAAATCCGTTAAGTTACATTTTAACGCTAAATTGGCGTTAAATCTCTTTTGCAAAATTAATTTATTAACACCGAAAAAACTGTAAACGCAAAATACAATATACATAAAAATATTTGAATTGATCAATCTCAAATAGGACATTCAATTCAGCAGACTGGATATAATCGGCCTTACTTATTTAAACTTGACTGAAATGTTTCCTTTTTAAAACTCAAAAAAAAAACAACAAACAGTTGATATAAAAAAGAAACAATAAATTTAGTGCAAAATTTGATTTTTGAATGTTTGTTAGTATTTTTGTATGTTTGTTTTGTTAAATAATTAAAACTCACCATGGAGTGTTGAACTGCATTGGTAGTGGCACAGTTAGTTGGCAATGGTTGGTATGCCATGCTTCCGTCTGCTGAACAAGGCTCCTTTATCCCATCATGCACATTGTGTAAAGAATGTTCACAACAACAAGAGAAAAATAAAGTATTTTGAAAGTAATAGAAGAGAATTATAATTTTCATCTTTAAGGAAAGTACAAGCTGAGAATATTCCTAGTTTATTTATTTGTTTTTTTTTTTTTTCTAAAAAAAGGAAATAAATATGAAATGAATGTAAAATAAGAGAAAGTAAAAAAAAAAGTGCATATACTGAAGGAATCTATGATGAAAATATAGAGAAACAAAGTTAGTAACTATATTATACGAGGTGTGTAAAGTTAAGAAAGACCAGATCCACAAATAATAAATTCTTGTCCTGTGAGATTAATATTATTATTTATTTATATTAGTTTCATGCAACAAGTGCTCGACTCAATTAGTTATATAATAGTTGCGATTCTAAGTTTAAAATTATTTATTATAAATTAAGGAATAAATTTGTTAGATTTATAAAAATGTTAAATAGTACAATCGTGTGTTGTTATGAAATCTGTAAAAATAAGGGGTTTTATGAAATGCAGCATTAACAAAATCTTGAAATTACATATTTTGATTCACAATTAATAAAATACTCTTTACCACTAATTTCTAACATGCAAAAAAAAAATGGGATTTATTACTAAATAATATAATAGACCAGATATACAACAACATGAATCAAGCACTAATACCAAAATAGAATTTTTATATACGCATTAAATTCAACTTTAAACAAGTGAACTTAAACTTAAGTTCAACTTAAAAAGTCTTTAATCAATAAAACTTCACTTCCATAAAACATATTCTATCTGAAGAATTAAGAACATGGTGCCATTATAAGCTAAGATTCCAAATATCTTGTTATTTAAAAAAAAAAAATTGGGGGATTATTCATGCTTAATGTAAGTAAATTACGATATTATCAACTGCTAATTGAATCTAAATGTGGTCCACATTAATTCAAAATTTGTATCTCAAAGAAGATTTCATTGCTGACATGGGAAATAAATTAAAAAAATATTATTGTGCATAAGAGGAAATGGTAAATCCGACGAAATTCACTTAGTGTCCGTCCACTTTTTTAAACTAGTTCACCTCTCACCATGATAGAAACAGTTGAAGCTAGGAGGTATGATTTTGTGTTTATCTAAGGGGAATCCTAGAGATACTTACTTCCCTGGGACAGTTTATTTATTAGCTGATGTTTCCTATTTGTAATATCAATTTTAGCTCGTTTTTCTAAGGTTGTCCAAACCTCAGATTTTTTGTATTAAATCTAATTCAATTCTAAATCACCGGGGGGGGGGGGGGGGACTATTCACAAGTGAAAGTCTTTTAAGCCACAAGATTACCATGTTCCATTCATGAAGAAAGATTCCAGTGAAGTCCTGAATGGCTACGTTTATACCTGCTTAAAAAAGAACTAGGCGAATAAAAGCCTTTAGAGCTAGCTATCTTATTCCAAGTCCTACGGTGAAATATGTAAGACGCCTTGGATTGGATGTTAGCAGCAATAAAAATGAAACTGAATCGTTGTCTTCCTTTATGATTGTGTAATTCGCTATTTCTCGAATAGCCTGCTCTTAAAACAACTTATTTACGTGAAAATGAAATGAAATGTATTGCTAAGGAGCCCTTTTGTTGGGGCAGTTACAGCAGCAATGAATCTAGCATGAGCAGTAGGAATGCCAACCTGACTGGATATGATGTTTATTATCAAAAGCTATATAGACCATCAGAATTATCGAAAATGTTTTTTGAAGCGAATTGGACTGAGATATAACAGAAAATCTTGCCAAATTATGGTAAAATAAGACCGTTAAGGCCTGGAATTTTCATTGCCTAAATGTATGGACATACAATTTTGTAATTTTAATAATAAAAATAAAATGTAAAAAAATTTGGCGATACTTTTTAGATAAAACTTTTATTTTGAAATTACTTCTGCGAGGAGCAAAACCTGCATAAGGTTTGATTTTTTGGCATTATTATATAATATGAAGTGAATACATGAAATTAGGAAGTGAATACATTTTGTTTAAAAAGTGAATGTTATATTAGTAAGATGAAAAAAAATTTTGGTAAACGAAAATTTAAACCAGGGAAACACCGTTGAAAAAAAGTGTTTTTTTTATTTTTGGAAGGATGGAGCATGGTTAAAAAAGATTTTTTAATTAAAAATAGCGGAATGACCTGCTTCTGATTGCTACCAAGACTTCCTTTTGTCGAGGACACTTAATCGGACTGTTGGGAATCTTTTGATTGACATGAAGTTGATGGATATTGGCATTTAACTATGAAACACTTCCAACATTTCAGGATCCTGAAATCGCGGTACATACTAAAAGAACGAAAAGGCACATGATCGGCAGTCAAAAGGCTTTTGAGCATGAATCATTATAACGATCAATTTGCAGATCTGGATTATGAGTACATCAGGTTATGCGCGCAGCCAAATGAATTCCAGAGGAGAGAGAATTATTATTTCTCAAACATAACACTGAGGGCACTGGGGTTAGGGTCCAGTGAATATGAAGTTGAACTTAAGAGCTAGTTAATAAAAGGGAGCTCGTGGGGTGGGGGAGCCTTCAATAACAAATCTTGGTAAACGTTTAGAATAGCAGCTACCCCACTCTTGAGAGCATTCTAAAGATTTTCTTTTGGAAACTGTACCCCCAAATACCTACTGACGAATACTAATATGTTATTTTCATTTTATAAAATAACTAGCTAAACCCGGCCACGCTTAGCTGTGGCTCAGTCTGATTTTAATTATTAGAGAAGTAAATAGAAGTATGATAGTTAACATAGATTCAGCAAGAAAACACATCATTCAATTTAATACCCTACTTTGCGTTGCTGTGAACTGAAAGGAAAGAAATAAAAAATGTTTTTAACTGAAAGAATGTTTTTAAGACTAACTAAAAAATGGTTTTAACTGCTGAATGCGCTGTCTACCTCCTTCCATCAACGTAGCAGCATTATCTGAACAAGCAAGTGCTAACGCAATATGGCCATTTGAACGGATTTTAGCCAGGATTAAGGAAATTAAGAACGTTTTTCCAGTTCCACCTGGAGCGCCCAAAAAGTAAATCCAGCGGATTGGTTGGTCACAGCTTGTATGATGGTATCAAATGCTATCTTTTGTTCTTGAAGCAGTTTCAGTGTATTTTCTTGGACGAATAGCTGTAAGTAAGTCATTTCTGGTGTATGATTGCTCTCTGAGCAGTTCTCTCTCGAACGTTGCATTGATCGACCTATTCGGTACTGATACTCTCAATAGTGCCAACAAGGTGCCACACATTGCAAGACAAAGATCCTCAATGAAGATTAGAGCTTCATTGTATATTTCTTCTGTGAAATCCAAGCCATGATTGCGTTTCTTGACGTATTCTGTGCAAAATATCTTCGGCGCGGAGAGCGCGCCACGATCGCAATGCGTCTGCGTCTGTCTATTTCTGCCAAACTCACGAAACGCTCGGAATTTCCCGTTTCCGTGGGAACTTCGGAATAAAAAGTATATATAAACACTCTTATATAGAAATGTAACGTTGTGTAAAAATTTCAAGTCAATCCATCGACTACTTTTCGAGTTTTGCGGCCACAAACATACGCATGCTGAATTTTTATATATATAGATAATAATTATTATTATTACATATATTGTAATGGAAATGAGGAGCGCATAACATGAAAAGCGTATATTTCTACATTGTTAATCGGGGAACTTACTTTTAAACCACCCCCATGACCTTTACCCACCTATTCCAAGCGGTCTCTTCCAGTCTTCGACACTGAGAACGTTCAAGAAATAAAAATAATAAACCCAGTCGGTCCAACAAGGTAAACGCTCGGATCACCGTTCGTATTGATCCGAAATATTGCTACCATATTTTTCCTAACTAGAATACATATACCTAATTGAAAATTACTTACATTATTATACGGGCATCTAATGGATTATAAATTCTCTTCACTTCTTGGAGGAATTCAACGAATTGATCACCACTGCTATACGCGCACTTCCACGTTTACCCCACTGAATTGCTTTTACATTGGTTACTGCACAATAATTGTCTCTTGATGGGCGGTCCATGGATCTCCGATTCTATTTGCATGATCCCTGTTTCAGAGTCCTTAAATATAAGGTGTGGTTTACAGTGAGAATCTGTATCCTTCAACTTTAAAGCAATGCTAAGACTTCCAACAATACGATATAACTGTCGTTCACGGAAAAATGATCAAAAGGCCTTCCTTCTATTTTCAACAGTCCTCAAAATATTCTGTTTGAACCAAGCGCTAAGCCTGCAACACCCAACAAGGGCGTCTTAGGTAATTCTTTGGCCCTACGGGAAACCCACAGAGACGCCAAAACATTTGAAGAAATGCCAATCTACTTCGACCTCGATGGACAATTAACTTCTATAAAAAAAAAGTCACTGTTGTTGCTCAAAACTGAACGCGTCAACACAATTTATATTGATTCAATGAGAAAATTACTTGAAAAAATTTAGCTAATAAAAATAATAGCATGTTCCATTTGAAGTAAAAAATTGTGCTCCGGAAAATTCGCTATTTCTGAGTATTTAAACAAAATATTGGATATGTATGGATATAGAATTTGGAAAATTATATTTCAAAAGATAAGAAATATGGTTGTATACATTTTTTAAAACATCCTGCTAAAACTTAATAGCCACGTTTGGTTTAACAAAACCAAAGTATTAAATAATATCAAACACATTAAACAAAATTGGGAATTATTGCTAATAAATAAAGTTATTATTATTTACTTAAGAACTTTTAAATTAAATTAAAAAAAAATTGAGAAGGGGGAAATTTGCCTCTAAAGAAGAAGAACCATGATGTTAGTCTATCATTATATATATTTTTATGGTCACCTGTGGAGATGCAGTAGTTGAGGTGTCTTGTGTCCTGTATATCCCAATTGGAATTTCACAAGTTGTCGAGCACAGCTTCTGATATAATCTGCCATATGTTCTTATCCACATATCTTCCTTTGTGATTTTCATCTACAAAAATATTTTTTCAACTAGTACTAACAAGTGAACTCTTGACATGTATCAGTAACAGCACTTAAAATACCAAGAAAACACACTTAGCTTAGCTGTGTTGTGAAATAAAATAAAATAAATATGAACTATATATTAGGGAATAATATAGAAATTAGATATGCAAAAAAAAGATACATGATATTTTGCTAAACTAAACTAAACTAAACAGAAGATAAAGCTAGATCTGAATGTAAAACTATAGACGACGCAAACATTGATCACGATGGTACATGGAAACTATGGTACAAAAAAAATTCTATTTCTAGTTTCCATTAAAGAAAAGTAATCAATAACAGCTCTACATTGGCCATTAGTTAGAAAACTAGTACATTCGAAGAAACTTATTTAAACAAAGTACGCATGAAACGTACTTGCAAGAGCAGTTGCTTTCTTTTACTTAATAAGTAAAAGAAAAACAATAAGACTTTTAAAAAAGGGAAATGTACTTTAGTGGCCATATAATTTTCTGGATGGATAAAAAATTGGCACTAAAGGTGTACATAAGTATAAGATCTGGATTGCCCGTTTATACTTGAAAACCTTGTGCCAAAGAATCGTGGGTAAAAGAAAGCGTGGTAAAATAGGTCGAAGAAGTATGGAAGTGCCACAAATTCTCTAGCAGGGGATAAAAACTTCGATATTATTTTGGACATTCAACCGTGGAATGTCTACAAGAATGTTTCCAAAATTTGAAAAACCATCGAGTGAAGGTCGAGTGACTTGAAAGATCAAGGAACAAGGAAGTCAAGGATGCAACTATAACAATTAGAAAATATGCATTCATCATTAGCTGTTCTCACATTGTTCATTAAAAACACAAATCATAAAACCTAATAAATATTTGTATAGAGTTAAGAATTAATGAATTAATGCAATTCAGTGTAGCAATGAGTAGAAGACTCATTTAATTTTTTTTTTTTTTTTTTTTGGCGCATCGACTACCATGGTCATTAGCGCCACGCCACCCTAATTGTATTCCTTCACGATCTGTGGCCACTCGAGCCGGGATGGCACATGCTAATCTGGGTGGCTTCCACACTACACCTTGCCTAGCGAGGTAGGGAGGAGCTCTCGATTGTCGAATGCTTTTCCACACATCCCCTCTCATATCATCAAGCTAGTCGACGATGGGGAGTGTGGAATATTGTTTGTGCCATCCCTTAGCCTACTAAAACTAGAATTGTAGATTTGGGCACTTTTTTAACTCTGAATTGCATTATACACTCATTATCCACATAAGTAATATAACATTGTTATGTAACCGATTTTAAGGAGGCTATTTATAATACAAACTAAATGAGTGGTGCAGTACTTTTAACAAATTTTCCTGCACCCACCCTAATGGACTAATACTAAAATGAACTGAACCTAATAGGGTTGAAATACTTTTATAAAATTTCTTTCAACCCTTGGATAAAAGCCTAAACTAAACATTCATACTTTCTCGCCAATAAATACATACACTCTACGAATACATTCAAGCTAATAAATACATTCACGCCAATAAATACATTCAAGCTAACAAATACATTCACGCCAATAAATACATTCAAGCTAATAAAAAAACTTCAGACTGCACATTCACACAAGGGAAAATACTCAATATTCCTTTCCCCTTTAAAATAATAAACTAACCTAATTGGGTGAAGTACTCGATATTCCTTCACCCAGTCTACTTAACCTAACTTGACTACTAGTCTAAATACTACTATATACATTAATATATTTTTAATAATTAAATAGCCTCCTTATGTAAGGAGAACCCTCTTGCAGAATAGCGCGCTTGTCATGTGGCAGGCCTGCTATTTCTCTCTGAGTACGCAATGCCTGACACCCTTCCAACACATACGCCACTGTTAGCCTTTCTCGGCAACGAGGGCACCTCGATCTTCTTTCAACAAGAAGGAGGTGCCCGTGATTGCACGTGTGCGCCCAAACCTTAGCCTCGTCAGTATCACTAATTCATGCCGCGGGTAATTCTGGACTACATTACCTCGTACACGTGGCTTAATATCTTTTAACTTTTCATTTGTGTTGTCCCACTGTACTTGCCATTTTCTATGTATCATATATTTCATACAAGTTTGTATGTCAGTGGGACGCACAGTGATGACATCTTCAGTATATATAGAGGCGGCTCTTTTGGCAGCCTCGTCCGCCCGTTCATTACCTGATACTCCAATATGACCTGGCACCCAGGCGAACGTCACCCTTTGACCACATGCACTTAGTAACTGTAATAGTTTGTATATATTTATGACCATTGGATCTATCGGAAATTTATCCCGGAGAGCCATAATTGCACTTAGAGAGTCGGTTAATATTACAGCTTTTTAATATTCGTTATTTTTGACTAACTCCATGGCATGGCAGATAGCGTACGTCTCTGCCGTGTACACTGATTTTTAAGTTATTTATTTTTTTAAATCCTGCCAGATACAATAAACAATTTGCAAATATTTGGTTTGTTAGAATGTAATAATAACTTCCCATCAATCAACTTATCAATTTACGCAGTAATCGCATTAGACCATAGCCGACTGACGATTTGACCCGGAATCGTTGGGAAGCAAGACTTTCCGCATAAAGAGGAGACTTTTTTAAAGGTACAGCAATGTAAGAGAATCACAGAATTTTGATATCAGACATTGCTATTCTCTTACTAAAAAAAAAAGAAAAAGTTAATTAAAAGGAACAAACAAATCTAATAAGAGAATTCTTTCGTTAACCCTAGATTTTCTACATACTATATTTCTAATATGTACATACATGCCACCTTTGTAAAATTACGTGCGAAAAAGGCATAATTGAAAAATTTTATATATTCAATTAGACTTGCTAAAAGTAAGTATTTGAATGTAGCAAATGTTTTAAACTGAGTTTCCATTAGAAATACATATTCTAATCTCCCTAAGCACGTAAGCAAATGATCTGCTGTGTATCTACTGTGTGTTTATTCATACACAGGTGAGTCGGAAGGGAGTGTAAACTGGATAAGTAGAAATAAAAAACTTGGAAGGGACCTCAAAAACTGGTAGTCCATTTCGATTTCTATTTCTGGAATTGACATAGAGGATTTTCGATTCGAATGTTTCGATCAAAATCGGTAAACCAGGTGTGCGATTTTATGGAATGAATGGTTTTTCCAGTTTTTCATGATTTTTTTTCAATATCTACTTTAAAATAGGATTTTAATTTCATTTAAAATACATTTCTGAGAAAACTATTGTGAAGAAAATTGTGCAGGAATTGCAGACATTACACTCATCTCAATACTACCGGTATAATGCGCGGTTACTCCATTTATAGAATATTAAGAGTAATTTTTACGTTTATTGCCTCCATATTTAGACAGTGGCTTGCATCAACTTTGGTGAAAGAAGTCAGCGTACGATTTCCGAGAACGCCCTAAACGATGTTGATCCAGCATCTTGATTAAAAGTAGCTAACTATAGTAGCGAATTCGGGACTACGATAGTTTGTTGATTCAGTGCATACATACGCTCTTGGAAATATGCCTGCGAGAAAAAATAAAGAAGTCTCCTTTATTTGGATTCCCGGTCATATGGGGATAAGAGATAACGAATCTGCCGACAAACCTGCAAAAGAAGCGGCATCAATGACTTGTAGAGACGAACGTGTCCTTGCAGTCGATTGGAAAGCTTTTCTAAAAAAACAAAATCTTTCCAACTGGGAAAAGGAATGGCAATCAGTGCAGCTGTCAAATAAACTAAGGAATATCAAGGGTACCACAAAGAAATGGTCAACCTCAAATCGAGAGTCTCGGCGAGAAGAAGTTGTCCTAGCGAGAATGAGACTCGGTCACACCATGTTGACACACAGCCACATATTCCGAAGAGAATCTCAGCCGGTATGCAGCGCTTGCAATACGACATTAATGGTCCCGCATATTCTATTGGAATGTTCGAAATATGTAAACGCGTGGGGAAAGGTAAATTTTCCGACCAGTCTTACAGATGTATTAGGAGACAATGAGGGCAATATCAATAAGACTTTCGAATATCTTAGGGAGGTTCATCTATTTCATTTGTTGTGAAACTAGCTGTACATATGTATGTGTTTAGTTGTTTGCTGGTGTCTTGTGTATAGGTATTTATTTTATAAGTGATATAAGGGAGTAGAGGAATATGATTAGACCTAGATTGTGGGTTTGCTGTAGAAATTCTTAGACTGATGGATATGGATATGCATCCCGGTGAGTCCTTACAAATTAAAAGTAGGTGCAAAGGACCATAGCTGTTGTGCACCTTAAAAAAAATTCAGAAAAAAAAATAGTAGCAAAGACGAGACTAAATGGCGAAGGATCCTCAGAGTGAGCTGAACCACGTCTCTAAAAACATCCTTTAACGGTTTGAGAGCTATGGGTCAATTCCTTTGTTAATTGTTTTAGTAAAGTTCAACTGTATGTTTGAAAAAAAAAAAAATTTTTGTTAAATAAAATGGTAAAAACTTTGTTCTAAGAGAAAGTGATATAAATGTTTAAATTTAAATCAACAATACTATAATTTAATATTTACTAACCGAAGTTAAAAATCCAGAACCAGGCGCCTGATCAACTCCTAACAACAGTCTTACAAATGTTATCACATAATCCTTCACAAAGGCTTGATAAAGTAATGTATCCAACATGCTAGCACTAAATACTGATCCAGCTGCAAAAGGCAGTCTAAACATATAGGATATGTGCGAACCACGTTCCTTCTCCCGCTATAAGAAAGTAATAAAAAAAAAAAAAAAAATTAATTTAAAAACAAAAAAATATATAAAAATTTCCCAAAATAAATTTTTTAAAAAAAATAATGTGACTTAAAGAATTGTGTGCAAACTTATCAGTAACAACTATTTGTAATCTAAAATTAATTATATAATCCCACCAGATGCAATTAAAACTATATTAACGCAAACGATAAATGAATAATAAATCAATTGAAAAAAATTATATAAAATCAATTAAACTTTTTTAAAAAAAGAAAAATAAAAAATAAAAGGAAAACTTGTAAACTCAAAGTATTTTTGTAATAATTATATAGGAAGTAATTGCACTCAAAAATGCGATTTATATTAATGGAGCAAAGTAAGGATAGAATAGCGATCAAAAGAATAAAGGAAAATAAAAATTGTAAGAAACAAAGCAAAGGTTAGTATAAAATAAGATAATAGAAAACAAGAATAAATTATCCACTAGCTAAATTTGGCATCAGCAAACTACAGCATTTCTTAATTTAATTTTTTTTTTTTTTTTTTTTTTATATAATAAACTTTATATTAATTTTCTTTTGAAAAAGTTTTTAACAAAAGATAGAAAACTTTTTTATTTAATTTTTATTATATTTTTAAAATTTTGTTTTGACAATTTGACGTTCACTTACAGATAAGCCCGTACTATGCAAGCTACCATTCTGGAAAAAGTTATGGCCGATTAGCGCCTCTAATATACATAAAATTATGTAAAGGGTTGTATTTGTTTGTTTGTTTGTTTTTTTTTTTTTTTATAATATTTTTATAAAATATTTCTTGGACTATACACAAACATAAATAATAAATATAAAAAATTAAAATAAAATACAAAATAAATAAACTTAAAAGTAAAAACAAAAATAAAGAATCTTACTTGAGGATAACGGAACCAACTCTTACGGGCAATGGCTCCCTAAAAATTATAAAAAGATAAAAAAAAAAAAAAAAAAAAAAAAAATCAAACAAAACAAAATGAAAGCAGAGTGCAGCAAAAACTAAACAAAACAGAAATAATAATAATAATAATTGGAAAAAAAAAAAAAAAATTCTCTGGGTAATGTGCGATTAAAAAAATTAATTTACCTTCTCCATTTTGCTGAGATGTAATGCATATCTGTCGTGTGCTCTAAATTGCATAAATCTCATGTTAGAACTCTGTGATAGTTCGGTTATACTTTTTATGCTTGGAAAAAACCTGCACAATAAAATTTTTTTTCAGTGTTTCATTTAATTATCTTGAGATTTAAATTGAATATGACAGATTTGGGGGGGGGGGATTTAAATATAAAATAAAATAAAACAGAAATCCTAAAGTGAAGCTTAATCTTGTTAGTTAAATCGCTTTCAAACAAATAATGAATTTGGAAACTTGGTTTGTTCGGAAATTGCTTTCAAAGATTCATTTAATGATAACAAGTCAAACATGGAAACAGAAGTTACAGAGATGGGACTTAAAAATCTTGAAAAAATAAGCCAGAAAGATTGTGTAGCGCTTTTTTGTGGGTGGGAGGAAAGTGCCTGTCTTACAACTCCTGACTAACTTGCGCAAACGTTACAATGACACCCTAGAGGCAGGCACATTCCAAAATACAATTGGAGCAATAAATCTAATCTAATCGATTGAGCGAATGTGTAATAGTGTATATATATATTCGTTATAAGAGCTGATTTTTGTTCAATAATTTTCACAATCGTTGAAATAATATAAATTATTTGTAAAATTTCGTAAATTTAATTATTTCAGTAACCGAATAATATTCTATAAATAACCGACGAATAAATAACCTACAAAATTTATGAAATTTAATAAAGCCTTTAACACGAATTTAATGTTTTATAACAATTTATGGCTTGACCACTTCACAGTAAAATTGTACAAGATTTATCAAAGCAATCATACATCTCACAAGTCGAATTGTTCAATAAATAGTTGGATCCAGAATCTGAAATTTTCTGTAGCAATAATGCTGGATTGAGTACTACCGCTCACTTGTGGGCCAATCTGGCTTTCATGATGGAGGCGGTGGGGGTTTTCTGTTCCTTATCTATATATCAAATATACTGCTAACAACTTCGCCAAGGTGATTTTGTTTTAAACACAGTTTCCTAATTAATATCTGACTATTATATCTCCTATTTTTGTATATAGATAATAATTCATAGGGTCATTTGTTTGAATATTGATGGGCAGAGTGGAATAAGGAATGAGTTCCGTAGACAAAGGTTAATAATGTTGATTGGACGAGGTTCATATAATGATAATTTAAACAATGATTTCTTTTACCTAAATCATACTTAAACTAATGAAATTTTTAATTCAAATCAATCAAATATACATTTATTTAAGTATTGTAGGATTGTAAATTCCAGATTATTGCACTGCGACCTAAAAGATCTTATTGTGCCCCCGGACCCTTCTCCAATGCACAGCCGGCCTCCAAGCAGTGTTCTCTAGTTACAGACAACACTGCCCATCACACTGAGTTGTAGAGGCTCCTAGGAAGAAAAAGTCTATAAGAGCAGCATGCTGGATTCAAACCTCAGCTTTCTAGTCCAGCGCGCTACCTCCGAGCTAATCCCTTCATTCTCCGTTGGCTTTTTAACTGAGGACGGAGACCCTAGTTTGTGTACTGTGTTTGTCCTTGTCTGTAAAGTGTAGAGTGTATATAGTTTAAGTGTAGGGTGTACTTTCTGATGAAGTGCATGGACTACTGAGTTGTGGTAACCCGTGGGTTCGCTACTCCCAAAGTAACTGCACGGAATAGACACCCCTTACGGGCATATTTAAGTATTACAAATATAATGATAAACATATTTAGAGTGCCAGAACAGTTGCCTTTAACTGTTTAAATTAACATAAATAATAACAAAATAATATGACTATCATATAATTCGGGAAAAATGACCTATTAAAAAAAAACGATAAAGCAGAAAACCATAACCTTAATCTAGTCTAATTAGTTTTATTGACAGCTATTAATATTATAATATCTCCCTATATTACAAATTAAACTGTTTACATGTTTCTTCAGTTTTCTCAAAGAAATTCCTTGAATTTTCTAGTATGTAATCTAAAATCATTTTGATATTGAGTATTTCGTGAAGGAATGCAATTTCTGTATATAGGAGGGGGCGGCATCGATAGCAATTTATTTTGGATACGCAGCAACTTTTGCATGTTACTGGCTATGCATAAGTCAAACATTGCTCTAACCAAAACCAAATATATTGTTTGCGGCCACAGTGTTGACCTTCTATACAAACAATGGAAAGAGTTACAAATCAATGCTTTACCTTTCTCATACTGATTGTTAATAAGCTGGGCAAAGTCAACGCTTATCCTAAATAAGTTACCGTGAGCTCCCTTCTATTATATTTTCCACTAACCGTTATGTTTGCGTCAACTACTGGCCTCTTTTTGGCAAACAAGATTGCCTTAGTTTTGTTTAAATTAATTTTGATTTTCCAATGGTGAAAATATTTCAATGTCCTATGCATTCACTGATTTAATCTACTAACTATACACCGAATTCTCCATGAGGATGGATACAGTGCAGCATCATCAGCAAAAAAAAAAACTTAATTTATTAATACAATGACCACTTTCTTCCACTTCTTTTAAAACCATCGGAACCGTTTTCTTTGGACGGGTCGCTAGTATAACTTCAAAGATTCCGCTCTTTTTCATCCTTAATTAATCTGTTGTTTTTTTTTTTTTAATGTCTTAAAGGAAGTATTAGTCAGATTTCCTCTAAGGATTAGGAATGGCTGCAAAGTTGGCTATTAAGTACAGGGCTGATCTCTGTCCACCAAACCATATATATTTGGTTTTTGTTAACTTATAGATTTTGCAATCTATATTGAAGAAGAATTCGATTTTTTCCATGAGTATATTTGTATGTCCCTGTTTAGAATATAATACTAAATTAGAATATAGTATAGGAACGTTTAAACGGCCGCAAGCTAATGCAACACACTAAAGATTCCCTCTTATTTAGTTATATATTTTCCCTCAAAAAATTGAATTTAAAATTCAAATTAAAGAAAAAAACAGTAAAATTTAAAATAATGAAAAAAAAAAAACAACGAAAAGTCAAATTGTTCTAAAAAAACAGCTTCCTATCAATTCTTCACACATTGGCGATCAAAATTCATATGAAGAAGAAAAATAGCCTAGAATACCTAATGGAATACAGATTATTTTTTATCGGAACTATCTACTAACTTCTGCATTTTTGGAAAGACATGGTCCCCGAAAGAAACAGCAACATCCTTCAAGAGTTGCTTGCCTCTTTGCTATCCCATCAAGGGACAGTACACTTTCATATTGCTCAATTTAAATTGATATATTTTTAATAATTAAGATTGTTTTAATTTTTTTAATTGTTTTAATATTAACATATACATTAGTTAGTTAAGTTGTTTGTCTAATTAGAATAAATGTTAAAAAATAAATTAAATAAAACTAGAAATAAAATTCTACAAACTTGAACATTGTTTGCACCGCCACAATGGTATTACAATCAGCAAGGGTATCCTCTTCGGCTGAATTGGATAGCTCTTTGTTGACCACTACCACATTTTCAGCAAGAGTAATACCAGCTCGTAATAAATCGTCCAAGCTGTAAAAGGAAAAAAAAGTAAGTGATTAGCATATTATTCAATGATGGGGAAATTATTAACAGTTAAAACAAACAAATAAAATAAAGAATATGAATATCAGTTTAATAAATTTATTTGTTTGTTATATGGTATAAAAGCATTAAGGCCAGCTATTGTCAACTCTTGTATACAAAAGCAAGTATTGTTGACTAATGACTAATGTGAACAGCATTCAATACTTGGCACTGAATCTCCAAATCTAATAAGTCTTTATAAAAAATTTATCAAGAAGTCGGCTATATTTCAAAGATCCAGTTATCTGGGTTATGACTTTATGAACAATGAAAACCATATTTTCACACAAAAATGTATTTATTTATTTATTTTAATAACAGACAATGCTGTGTAATGTGTACATCTTTGGGTGAATTAATAAATGTAAATTGTATCGAAATATATTCTTGTTATATATTTTATGATTCTAAAGTAAGGAATTTTTCCGATGTATATATTTATAAAGGGCGGAAGGCACAAAAGAAACAGTTAGTTGAGTCAGACATACCTGGCCTACCCCTATCACTACATTTATTTAGGACAAAGGAAATTACCCTCTTCTCACTTTCTCCGGGGTGGAGGTAGAATATACAAGGTGGACCCTTTTAGGGAAGGGGGTCAGTTTAAAATTTGTACTGTAGAAAGAGTGGTCTGTCATTAGAAAAAGCCATGTTACAGTAGTGAATGGTGGAAGTGCCCCAAGAAACCCAACCTTCTTCAAGTCAGAACATATGTAAAATAAGTAAGTTTTATAAAAAGCAGTTTCTCCTAACTGGCAAGACACTTACGTTGTTATATCTCAATATTGTATTCATTAATTTTTTGACATATACTTTTTATTTTAATTATATATTTTTTGAATCTATATATTTCATTGTTTTTTCATCCTCTCCAACTTCTGTATAAACACAGACCTCACGAGATCCCTTTTGAGAAGATCCAAATATAAATCATAATAACTAGTTATTAATTAACATATTTAATTCCCCACCCCCAAATACAAATCATGTTACAGCTGAATGAACAAAGAATTGATTTTAATAGAAAACAAAAAAACTTAAACTAATGTCGTACCTAGATATGATTAAGCGTTTAAAATTATACACTTAAACAAGTTTAAAAATTAATCAGTTTAACATCTGTATTATTAATTTTTCGAATAAACACAACAAACAGGAGATGTTACTTGTTACTGTTGCGGTAATTTAATGAATTATTTAAATAAAATAAATGATCATTAGTAATCTATCTATTTCATTATTTATATAAATCAAAAATATCTAAATTAAGTGTAAGATGATTAAAAAAAAAAAAAGAAAAAAAAGAAGCAAATTTGACTAACCAGTCAATAGAACCCAACATCCAGTATATTAAAGGAAAATAGGAAACAGAATCAAGGAACGCAATATCCGGTCTTCTTTCCAACAGCAATATTATAGGATTTAATGAATTTTTCGATCTGAAATGAGCTCTAAGTGGTATTATAAAATTATAAATGCCATTTGAAGCATAATCAGCAGCTAGAATAATAGTCTTATTTTGCCAGTTATATTCCTTGGCGTTGCGATGTGTACAATGTTCGCATACCTAAAACAAAACAAAAAATTATATATATATGTTTGTTTTTTATAAATAATTTAGTATGAAAATAACTTAAAAATTAACAGAATGTGGATATAAACTATTGAACAAAGCGTCAAATTGAAATGGATAGAAAAGTCGCTACTCCTTATTTCGAAATTAAAACCCTCGGCTAGGAATCGAATCATCCGCGTTAACTTTAGCCTGGCGATCTATTCTGTAATCTGCTGCACAGCTTTATCCAAACTTTAATGATAAATTTCATTTTGAAATCTTGTAACACCAGTGTTGTTCCTTTTGGTAGTGTCGAAGAGTTGTAGATAAGAACTGAGGGATCACTCCCAAGATGATGTTCTGGATTTATTGCGTGGTCATTAAACCTAGGCTGGTATATGCGGTTTTGGTGCGGTGGCGTCGCATTGAAACGTCTGGAAGATATGCAACGCTTCTTGGCTTGTCTGGTGGTGACTGGTGCGTTTCGGACTACACCAACCGCATCTATGGAGACTTTGTTAGGGATTCCACTTCTCTTTGAGGAGGTGAAAAACCAGGCAATGAAAGCCTATTATAGCCTGTTATATTTTTTTTTGGCAGGGTAAGCGATATGGTCATTCTACCATTTATCGTGAGATGCTTTTAAGGATTCCGATTACAGGTTTCTCTTCTGATAGGATGTTAAAGACTTTTGTCTTTGGTCATTCCTACAGGGTTAGGTTGCCTTCTAGGGAAGATGGTTAACCCTGGGTCCGTCCGGGGTGATTCCCGAGAATTATCTCCGATGCTACACGGACGGTTCCAGGATGGATGCTAGGTCTGGAACTGCCGTCTATTTTGAGACGGGAGACCATTTGGTAGTGCCTCTTGCTGAGTGGGTCACCGTTTTCTAGGCTGAGGTTTATGCAATTCTTTGCTGTATTTTGGATGAGAGGGTGCGTAACACTAATTTAAAAGGTGTTTGTATCTGCTCGGACAGCCAGGCTGCGTTGAAGGCGCTTAATTCATGTGTCTTCACCTCCAGATTGGTGTTGGAATGTAGACCTTTCTTCATTGAAGGATAGGCTTCTGGTCTGGGTTTCAGGTCATATGGGAATCTATGGGAATGAGGAGGGGGATAGGTTTGCCAAATTAGGCGCCTCTCTCCCTTTCATTGTCTAGAGCCTGCTGTTGGTGAGTCTTCTGGCACATGTTTGTCAGGCTTCCAGACGTGCATGACCTCACAGCACTCATTCTAATGGCTTGTCGGCAGTCTAAGATGCTCACTGGGGGTCCGGACGGAGCTTTGAGTAGCGGGATCCGATGTCTTTCACGGATCTCTCTCATGCATCTGGTTGGCTTCCTCACTGGGCATTGTGGCATAAGGAGATATCTATACAATGGGACTCATGCCTGATCCCTTTTGTAGAGTTTGTGAGACGGAGGAGGGAACACCCATGCATATGATGACGAATTGTTTGGGCTGTGAGTAGATTAGATTTAGGACCTTCGGCCGGAATAGGCTATCGGTAGAGGATTTTAAGCTATGTCCTTTTAAGGTTGTGATCCGATTTGTTCGGTCTGTGGTGAAACTTAGATGGTTAAATACTGGGCCTGGACTTTTGTTCTAGTCCCAGTAGTTTTTATTCTTTAGGGGTAGCTATATGGGCCCGGGGAGGCTTGGATAGCGTAGGGTTTTGCCCGCCCCTTCTTTGAATAATAATAATAATAATAATAATAATCACCAGTGTTCTGTTCGAGCTTGAAATAATCGTACTTATTACTAAAATGCGCTATGAAATTTGGATCGTAACCAGAAATACCACTGCTTAATAATAATGAGTTAAATGTTTTGAGCCATTTTTTCTTATTAAAAAATGGTTATTATACATTATAGTAACTTTAAAAGTGAAATGCTAAAAAATAGTATGCTTGCAAAAATGTTCCATTTTTAAATAAAAGAAAAATAATATATATTGAGCCCATGTGAAGCATTAAGGTTCGCCAAAGGCCTTTTTACTGGGAAGACAAGTGTGGTCGAGGCCTGCCGCGCTTTGGTTCTGCCTTTGCTCCTACCTAGTCCGCTGTTAAATTGTAGCACCCACCTTACCCCTCTTTTTTTCACAATTTCATGGATAAATACCGTTTAAGCCCTCAAAAGAATCGAGCCCTGAATTCTCGCAACAAAGACGAGTATGCAAGCCAACACAATAAGTTTTACATCGCAAACTTACAAAAAGAAAGCAAAAATACCATCTACTACATAACTGGATACATCAATTTCACTGGTACATAATACTCTTCCCACCTGAAAATGCGTGGGTTTGTGCCTTGGTCGAAGGAACATTCTTGCTTTGGTTTTAACGGGCCAGTTTTGGCTATCGGAGGAAGCTCTCAAGATCTAGAGCCATCTATTTATTACGCGATACGGAAATTATGCATGTCAATGATTATATGTAAATGTGCTAATGTTACAAATTTTTGTTAATTCATTTAAGAGAATAATTATTTCTAAGTTCAATATAAATCTATAATAGCTATCTATACTCTATCTCTAAAAGTAGTCTCGTCTATGCTGAAAGATTAAAATGACTAAGATTTTTTCGGTTTGATTAAATGGTCATACGCATTGCTCAATAAGTCAATAATAGATATAAATGTTGTGGTGGTTGGTACCGCAGAGCTGGAAAGCATCAGAGACATTTTCTATGGTAGCCTGCTTCTTCATTTTGTGGTCATCGAACGGTTTCGGGCGTTCGCCCATCTTCAGGATGCATTTTTTCAGACAATGTGACAACAGAGACTTGCACAGAGCACTCTGTGTAAACTAACTTTGCTCTGTGCAAGTCTGTGTTGTCACACTGTCTGAAAAAACGCATCCTAAAGATAGGCGAACGCCCTATCGCGGATAGGCGAACGCGTCGATGACCACAAAATGAAGCAGGCTACCACGGAAAATGTCTCTGATAGATATAAATGTTTAAAAACATAAAGCCATTAAGTAGCATAGTACCTGAGCAAGTTGTAAACAGCATAATGGTTTCTTTTCCTTGAGCAAATAACATAGAGTTGGTGATACTCCTATGTAAGGTGACACAGGTGGAAATCCTTTTACAATCCTGTATAATTAAAGATATAAATTTAAATATAAGAAATTCACATTAGAATAATAGAAGTGAAGAATTATAAGAACTGCTGAAAAATGTATATAACTTTATTTTGGTCAATTAGTAAATGTAAACAGATCCTAACAATTTAATAAAAAAGATGAATATTAAAATAATATTCACAGGATGGTGCTAAACAAACCAATGTCAATTATACTTTGGTATTTAAAGTGAAGAACTAGAAGATCATAAATACCAGAAATTCAGAAACAAATTATTTCGTTGAGCAGCTGAATGTAAAAAAACAAAGATAACATAAGGAAACAAAGAAGATCAACTGTAATGCTAAACTTAAAGAGAAATAGTTCCTTTATATAAGCCTGTACTGTTTTCGACTTTCATTTAAAAAGCTAGTAGCTTCTCAAATTAACTGGACCTCCATAAAAAACTGTTTCTGTCGATGAATTATGTATTATGCAAGCAAGTGTAAACAAGCATAATCAATTCCATTCTTAGCAAGACATTATTTTTCTTTTTTTACTTTCTCTTACTCCTAGTAAGAGGAAGTATTATTTTTTCAATCCAAAGTAATAGGAATGCGTAAAAAATTATATTCATCCTTGGAAACGTGGAAATTCTTTCAAGAAATTTTGAATCTGAAATTACAACCGTCATGAGAATCCCTAGGATTCTTGAAATTTTACACCTAGGGAAAATATTCGGAACGTATACAACAATATCAACCTGCCGGGACAGGAAAAGTATCTATTTTTGTATGAAATTGGATAG
This sequence comes from Triatoma infestans, assembly GCA_011037195.1. Taxonomy (NCBI): domain Eukaryota; kingdom Metazoa; phylum Arthropoda; class Insecta; order Hemiptera; family Reduviidae; genus Triatoma; species Triatoma infestans. Next base: position 53,657 of record JAAEAF010013513.1, on the reverse strand, counting down.
CCGGATTTCCCGGTTTTTCTCTAAGAATGGTCTTTTAAAATACGCGCAAAAGGAGCGTCTGCAGAAGCTACATTTTCAGACATTTTTCTGGACTATAGAAGAAACTTTAAACTAAGACTTCTGTGATGTTTTCCTAAACAATTTTACAAATTCAAAAAGTAACAATCCGAAATTTAAAGATGTCTAATCCACTAGTTTCCCGAAAAGGTTAGTATTATTAAAGCCGGGTTAAGGCAAGGTCCTGGAGAGAGATTAAAATTCAGATCTTCGAAAAATGAGTGCTGAGTTTTCGCCAATTAATAGGAGCAAGAAGAGCATACGCCCAGGTAAATGTCAAGATAAATCTTTCAAATAGATCACTCAACAATTAGCTAAAAAGTAAAAAGTAAAAATCAATTTGACATCTATAGAGATGTTTCTTCTTTTATTTTGGGGATAATACTTCTTTTATTTTGTATAGCAAATTTAATGAAATTCGCCGGTGTTTTTGAGAAAATGGCGAAAAGTTGAAAAAAAGCATTTAGTAAAGTGGTACTTCCGATTGAGAAATTTTTGACATATGACACCTTGTCGGATCCCATGGTGATACCTAAACGGGTTATCAAGTTCTACGATTTTTTGTTTTTGAGCTATGCTTTTCACATATATACATACATACATACACAGACCATTTGCTAGAAACCACTTTTTTGGACTCAGGGGACCTCAAAACGGATATTTCCGGTGAAAACTCGATATCGAAAATTTGACACGATTACAATACTTACTCTTACTAGGAGTAAGAGAAAGTAATAAATAATTACATTAACTACAAAGAGTTCAACAAAGAATTTTTTATTTATTTTATTATTATTATTCAAAGAGATTCGCCAATAATACAAAAAGAAAATAAATATATTCAACAAATTTTTGGAATAATTAAGTATAATGTTAAGTTAAAGAATAATAGATGGACGAATAATGGAATAGAAAGAATATGGAGAAGTGAGAGGAACCCACAAGAATAAGAGGCGACCTATAAAAGAATAAGAGGCGACCTATAAGAATATGAGGCGACCTATAATAAGAATAAGAGGCGACCTATAAGAATAAGAGGCGATATATAAGCCAGTGAATGTCTCCCAAAAAAGTATGGTGAAGGTATAAGATCCAGTAGTATTTCTTTGAAGAGGAGCACATGATTCACACATGATTGATACTCAGGTCTTCAAAATATGTTTGAATTCCCTCTAAATGTACTATCCAATCTAATTATTTTCGTTATCTCTTAAGACTAAAGCTAGACTCATAAAACTTAGCTCCAAATACAATTGTTCTAATAAATATTTTCCTCTCTCAGAATCGAAGTATACTTTTTCTTTCTGTTACTCCTAGTAAGAGGAAGTATTGTAATCGTGTCAAATTTTCTATATCAAGTTTTCACGAGAAATATCCGTTTTGAGGTCCCCTGACTACAAAAAGGAGGTTGTTTTAGAAATGGTCTGTGTGTCGGTTTTTTTTTTTTAGCGCATCAACATCTGTTGTTATTGGCAACACTTCCATCATCGTTTACTGAGCTATTATAGAGGCTCCTAGGAAGAGAAAATCTAAGGATAGCACAGCTAGACTCGAACCAGGGACTTCAGCGTGGGAGTCCAGTACGCTAACCACAGAGCTAATCCCTTCACTGTCTGTCTGCGTATGTGGGAGAGCATAATTAAAAAAAAAAAAAACGAAAAATCGCTGAATATTCAAACTTAATATTTCGTTAACTGCTACCGTGAGAATAAGCTTTTCGTAAAAACCGTTAAACCGGAAGTGCTAATTTACTGAATGTTTTTTTTTTTCAATTTATTGTGATTTTCTCAAAAACGGTTCCAACGATTTTCTTTAAACTTATAATATCAACTTACATATACAAAGAACTACAACTTTTATTTGAAACATTTCTCCAGAAAAAATCATTTAAGGACACTTTTGGGGGGGAGGGATGGGGTTAGTTTTCCTCTAAAATACTATTTCATTTTATTTACACAATTCTATCATCTAAATAATTATTAATTAGAATAAAATATGTTGCCAAAATTCTAAAAGAAGTTTTGGGTGGGGAAGACTGAACGTTTCACACCAGATTTTTTTTTCTTTATACTGATGAATGGGTGAGATTTTTATTTTACGCCATCTGAATTCCTTGAGTCATTCATTCACTGGCCACTAGATCCTCTGGTTTGTTCTAGGATCCTTCAGAGTGGGCGATGTTCCCCATTCTGAGAAAATATTTCAGCTTCGCTACCGCAAGTTGTGCAGGCTAAATTGAAATTCACACAATTAGGTTTATAATAGTGTAATTGGAATTACTTTTTCTAAGTTCAGATATTTATACTGAAAAAACGAACAGCTTTCTTCAATTTTATCCAGACTTCAATCAATGCTATATATCCATAAAAAAACAAGGCGGAAGAAGGGTCTAACAATATAATTACTATACTAGTGTCTCCAGGAACCTAATAATGTAATAACGAAATAATGCAAATATATTATTTTATTAAATCAATTTGGATCTTTACATTGATGATGAATGATGAAGTATTGGCCATATTCTGAGTAATAAATAAGTACTTCCTATATTTTTGACTAATATGTTTTTTGTTTAGGCTAGACATTTCTATATCTACACAAAAGTAAATATTATACTTACACAAAAACTTAGTTTTTTTTGTTTTGTTTTTAAATAACATTATTAAATCTAAAAATATTAAATACATCTGATTGGAAGGAATATGCAGTTTTATAAATGATTTATAATTTCAATAATCTGTATTATTCATAATAATTTTTTTTTTTTAAATAAAAACTTCAAAACAAATATATATGTAATTATAAAAATAATAAATGAAATAAATATTTAAATAAATGTATATTCACTTTTTTGTTTTTGTTTTGTTTTGTTATAAAATAAAAGCACAATTTAGACTAAATAAATTTAAAAAAAGTAAAAAAAAGGAAAAATATTGGACATATACTAAGCCAACAACAATACACTGATTAAACAATTAAATGCCAAAAATATTTCACAAATTATATCTGTCTGATTGACATCAATAAAATATCATGAATTTTATCCCAAAAAAATAAGCAACATTAAAAAGCTTCAATGGCAGAATTAAAAAAATAATAATAATGCGTTAATATTTTACACAACATTTAGCAACAAATGGATGAATAATAAAAATAAAAAAACACATGCAAAGAAAACCACAATAAATAAAGCAATTAACAAATTTATTAGTAATTTTATTAAAGACTATATTTCTTTTAACTAGCAGCTTAAAAAAGGGTAAGAAAAATCAGGAAAATAAAGTTGTTTTTTTTAATAATAATGTGAATTAGCATTTAATGCTATTTCATGGTTCATGTGTGTTAGTTAACCAGAATACAGATAAGTGATATTTTGAAAATAATTACTTCTATTCAGCAATAGGTAAAAAAAATAGTCAACTTAAAAAGTCAGCTGTCTAAAATTGGAAAAGAATTTGAAAAAAAAAATGTTTCAAATCACTTTCATCAAAATAAAATATATTAATATAAAAAAAATCTCTAGAGAATCTGCAGCACTTAAATAAATTTAGAATTAAATTTTAAATTGAATAACATTTTAAGCAATTGTTTTCTCTATTCGAGGAAAGCTTATGAGTTCTTTTATTCTTATATAATTCAAGTATTATAGTTATTTATTTATTTATTTCAATAAGTATGTAAAAAGCCGGCTACACACGTAACTGCATACTTGAACGGTATATTGCGCAGTCGACTTGTACATGCATACTTGATCGTTTGTATGGAAGACTTGCGCAAGTCAGAAAATGTTTAAAATTTCATACTGCATACTTGTGGGCGCCATCTTGTTCATGTTTAAAACGTCATTATGCAACCTCTCAGTCAGTAAAAGTGTATAAAGGTTACTTTATCAAAACATATATAATTCATAAATAATTATGTCGGCTAATTTTAGGAAGGGGCATAGATCAATTATCGAAGAATTTATTCGTATTTATGAAAGCGAACCGTGTCTCGTGGAATATTAAGTGTAAAGACTACCACGATAAGGGTAAAAAAGATGTTACTTATGCCAGACTAGTAACAAAACTGTCAGAAGAGCCAAATGTAACTCGAGATATGGTAGTGAAAAAAATTAACAGTTAAAACAGTGAAAAAAATTAAAATAAAAGCAGCTAAAGCGAGATCGTCGTCATCGGCCACAGTCGCCAGCTGTTTTTTGTTCAAGTATACATGAGCCGTGTGGATCACATGTATACTTGCGCAAAAGACCTGCGCAAGTATACCGTTCAAGTATGCAGTAACGTGTGTAGCCGGCTTAAGGCTACTACTACATATAGTTCAATTAAAACGCCCAACCGAGGTAAAACAGCTGATCGACAGTTGTGTATAAATAAATACCCACATTTTTTTCAACGTCATTCAAAAAAACAGGTGTAAAAACTCTTTTGTAAATAAGCTTAAATTAATTTAAGTTGTTTTCTATTTAAGCTTATTTTTAAATAAGTTATAGAATTTTCATATGAAAACAAGAATTTGTTGGCTTAACGATCAAATTCAAGGGAAAAAAACAAAAAACAAAAAAGTAATTTTTTAATTGTTTATTAATAATTAACAAGTTCGACGTTTCGACAAAATTTGTTTGCCTTCTTCAGGAACAATACACAAATAAAGAGAAAAATTATAACACAAAACACAAACAAAAAAAAACAAAAAACAAAATATATAGGTGCGATTACTGTGGGACTGCTAAGTCTGTAATGAAAGGGTGTACGTTGTTGCTGCATTACAATATGTATTTTGTTTTTTGTTTTTTTGTTTATGTTTTGTGTTATAATTTTTCTCTTTATTTGTGTATTGTTTCTGAAGAAGGCAAACAAAGTTTGTCGAAACGTCGAACTTGTTAATTATTAATAAACAATTACAAAATTACTTTTTTTTTGTTTTGTTTTTTCCCTTGAATTGGTCGTTAAGCCAACAAATTCTTGTTTTCATATTACAACTTACGGCTCACAAAGAAAATCATCTGATAAGCATATAGAATTTTCCATTCGAGTTTTAATAATAAATACTATATTTATGTCTACTTGAAGTTACGTACTTTATGACATTAATAAATTTTTAAAATAAAACAAATATTTAACTCAAGAATGCAAATATATACTATACTTATTTTAGAATTTCGTATTATTTATTTAAACTTAAATGATAACGTTAATAACTTTAATAATTTTTATTTAGCTTCACGACTAATCTCACAAAAATCATTTTTACTAACTGAAATTGACTGAACTTTGGTATAAACTGACGTTTTGAGTGTCATATTGTAACAAGTTTCTTAAGCTTAATAATAGTTGACTTGATTATAAAAACCAACACTAAAACAATAAAAAAAATATAAAAAATTTATTTTAAGAATTTGTTAAATACATAATACTTATATATATATATATATATATATAGTACAATTTGAAATAAGAAAGTTGGTTTCTGACTTTTTTCTTCCCTCTCTTACCTTCTGGAGCTTAAAAAAATAATTGATCACATAGATGGAGTCGTTGAAAAATTAATTAAATAGATTATCATTTAAAATTTCTTTTTTTTTACCGTACCGTAAATATTAAAATTGTCACCCAGAATTTTCTAAACTGAAAATTAACGTATTTTATTTTTTGCGGTGAAGTTGATCGCCTGCTCGTTGGCGACCTCGCGTCATCTAAACAATCAACGGTGCACTAAACTGAGGCCATCTGACGACCGCTGTAGGAAATAGGGGTTCAATTACCTTCCTGAGCTAAAGAACTCTGAAGGAGCACGAGGCAAAAGAGTAAATGCCCAAAGAAGGCAACCCCTCCATTAATTACACTAGGTGATTGTGGGCCAATCCCCCACAATCAGAAACAATAGAGATTAGAAGAAATAAGAAGAGCATTAACAATATATAGCGCTCTTTTTGTAAAACCTCCAAACCGCAAGGGTAGATGAGGACTAATAAGTAATAACTAAGTTTATTAATAATTTAGAGTCATCGGGCATTGTGTGATCTCGAAGTCAATTATCTTTACTTCCTCGGGGTATCAAGTTATCATATGGTCTGCTTTCGAAGATTATGTAAGTTAGAATTTGCAAAGCATAGATGACAATATTAGACTGGAAATATATCCATGATCTTTGACACGAAGGTTAGCCAAGATCCGTGAAGTTGTGGCTAACCTATCAAAGAAGAAAATTTTTGAATACAGCTTAAAAATGTCCAAACCCTAAAAAACCCCATGGCGCAACGGCCCATGTAGGGCCAAGGCTTTCGACGATTTGAATATGGGAGCGTGTGGTAAGCACGCAGCAGTTCCCACGCCGTTTGTTCCGGCCTTCGCTACGTAGGGCGCTACTAACTGTAGCTTCCCACTTTTTATCACGATGCTAGGTCAAACACCGAATTTACCTCCACGGGAATCGAACCCTGAAATTCTCGGGCGAGAGAAAAGCAAGTGCGCTAGCCACTAGCCCAACGCGTGAGGACAAAAATTTCCAAAAGTTTCATTATTCGTTCTTGTTCAGGAATTCATATAGAAGAATCTGTAGATGATGAATTTGCGAAACAAAGTATTGTCGTAAACGCTGGAACGTTTGTCATTTGAAAGAGAAAATTGATAAATTTAAATGTTAAAACCAAAAGCAGTTTCCTTCAATCTACCACTTAGTTAGCTAATAGAAGTAGGCTATTGCGTAGTTTACTGAAATGTGTAGCATAACTTGCATAGTAATGTAACGGGACTCTCGTATCCCTTAAATGTTAAGTGATCTGGCCTATGTACCAAATTATCCTAAAGTCTGCATCAGATAAAATCAATTCAAACCTGGGCTAATTAGATTTTTTATTTAAACTTCTTGGTGCTAGGTTGATGACATGTGAACATATTGAATTATGGTCAACTTACTTATGAATATAAGTATTTATTATGAATATAAATACTTTTCAAAAAGACATTAAAAAACCAATAGATAATTGGAAGGGTGACTAAGCAGACTATGATGACGCAACTTGAGTGGTCTGCTGCAGAATTTTAATCTAAGATTTAGTAAAACTAATTTGATATTTTATTATAATCTGCAGATATATATAATATTACAATGCTTTCAATAATCAATGTACGATCTATTTTACAAGATACGGAGATATAAAATATTAATTACTCTGCAGTTGCAAGCAATCATGTGAAGCATATTAAGCTTCATATGATAATATTCATTAAATAGCCAGGGTGTGTCAAACTCTGTGTCATATTGTGAGATGATGAAGTCAGGGAAATGGTGTAAACGAGATCAGTGCCCCCATATGAAGTTCAACAAATTGGGAAAGGCAACACTGTCAAAGGCATGATTAGGGGGGGGGTTAGTGATTAAGGATATCTTAAGATATTGCAGTCAGACCCCGGCAGTTTGCTGGGGTATATACTTTTTGATGGGCAATATTGGTATGGGTCCAGCGCCACCGGTCATCCAATAATAAAAACTAACTTATAACAACTCCCCTGGTGGGGTGCTATTATATGTAATAGATTTTCTTGCAGTTAGGATTTATTAGTAAGGATAATAAGATCCGTTCCTACAGAATAAATATCACGGGTTTGTGGTGAACTAGGATTCGTGATTCTGCAAATAAAATACACCCAGTAAATGTCAAAGCACACTTAGTAAAATGTTACATATATTCTGAAAAGCATATATACAGTAAATGGTTGCTATGACCAATCTGTTCGCTCAGGGAGTGACACAGATTGTCAATCGTCGCTCGTCGAGTAGAGTGGCCTGGCCCTCTTGCCTAGCGCACACTACTTATCTAGTCTTGACAACGACTAGTAATACGTTGGGTAACGAATGGCCTGGCTCTCCTGCCTAGCGCAAATGTTATATCGGTGATCGTTGTATGAACAAACGGCCTGGCTCTCCTGCCTAGCGCAGATGTCCTGAAACGGTGATCGCTGGATGAGCAAACGGCCTGGCTCTCTTGCCTAGCGCAGATGCTAGGAGAAGTCAGTTAAGGGCCTGCCTAGCTAGCGCCAAAACTATTAGAAAAGGTTCTAATCGCAGAGTACTTCTCGACTATTCTGGCCCTGGGTAGCCCTTTATATACGATTCTGAGGTGGTAGGGATGGTGTCCAGTAGGCGGGTCTAGTCGGTGAAAGTTCTCCCTCTGTAGTGTGGAGTAGGAGAGTCCTAGTGTAGTGGGGGTGTGCCTCCCTAGTGAAGGTCCACTTGGTGCAAACCTGGTGGCCGGGCGGAGAACTGTTGTTACAAACTCAAATATTTGCTACTGACGCAGAAGGAAAGTTTGATGAAGAGAAAATACTAATTTTTTGATTTGTTATTTTTTTTTTGCAAATCAACATAAAATATAAAAAAAAAATTTAAATTTTGAATGGAAATAAATATCTCGAGATAAATAGTTTGTTGAGACAGTGGGCAAAAATGGAAGGCTCAATTATAGCAAAATACGCCGAACAATTTGGGGCGTAACAGGAGTGTAGTATAGTCCTGTTCAACAGCGTGCAGTGGTTGTGACATGTTGGATATCTGTTTTAGACATTGAATGATATAGTAGACTACTGGACATGGTTAATGACCATGAATAATTCGTGATAAGGGAACTTATATAATTTACAAGAGAATATTTAATTTGAATGGGAAAGAATGTTTGAATGTAAATAAAACTTGCTCAGTAAAACAAGAATTTAAACAATACTAATATAATTAAGTTTTTATATCATTCAGATAAAAAAAATCATTTCATTGACATTTCTAATTTTTAAATTAAAACAAAGAAAAAAAGTAAGACGTCATAATTATGTTAAAACACCACAGAATATATTATTTATAATTTGATAGTTAAAAAGTAAAAAAAAATAATATGTAACTAGATAAATGTATTAGAACTTAATCCACGTAAAGCCTACTTGAAAATAAAGAAATTAATAATACTAAAGACTTCTCCAGAGATTTTTCTTTGTCTGAAAGATTGAACGCTTGAAATTTATTAAAATTCAATTCAAGTTAATAAATCCTAAAAGTTTCGGGCATCTTTAGTGAGAAATAATTAGTTACACGACTGAAGGACCTATACTTCGTATAAGTTTCACAAATCACAGATGGCAGAAGAGCTGCTTCAATAAGAGAAGCCTGCCCCCCCCCCCATTAAAGAGGAGCATGCGATCGTGTTCAATTTCTAAAATGAGTTTGCACCGGAAACTACATGTTCGAGTACGAAAAAAAAAGTGTTGTTTTTTTTTTTTTTTAACTCTCTCTTTCTCTGAGTGTGTGGTTTTTAACCAAATATCTCAAGAACAAAAAAAACACAGGAAGCACAAACATCGTGTTCCGTTTAGACACACATGTGACACGAAGGTTTCGGCAAGTATCTTTAATAATTGTTGTGGTTATCCTCAGATTTATATCATGAAGATATTTTCCATGATAGCAAATTTTTTGATCTGTGCAAGTAAGTCTCTATGCTATCACACTGTCTTGACAAAAACATTCTGATGATGGACGAACGTCCGAAACCGATTGATGACCACAAAATGAAGCAGGCTGCTACGGAAAATATCTCTGATGATCTTTAATAATCAATCGGCAATGTGATTTGCTCGAAAACGGCACCAACGATTTTTTGTAAAAAAAAAAAAAAACAATGCTATACTATCAACACAAATGAATCCCTATTACATTTTTGGAATATTTTGCGAGAGAAAATTGATTTTTGAAGGTTTCTGCGTTTTTTTTTTGAGTTTTTTAGAAAACGTCTGTAACAATTTCCTTTTAAACCTAGTATACAAAGTGAATAAAGAACGGGTTGTCTAATTTATACCCCACACCTGCCCTAAATATATACTTTTGCAACTAGTCATGGCCCAATTGCTATTCTAAAAGAGGCCACTACCTCATTTGTCATAATAGTCCATAAGATAGCGCTTTTCTATCATCAAGCACTCGAACACAAATTTCCAATATACTCGATAAAAACAAATGTTTCATAAAAAAGTAAACAGGTTTATATAAAAGCAGTTAGCAAAATTTTATGCAAATTGAACAGTCTTTGAGTAAAATACAAGAAAAAACCCAAGAACTTATTCTGTAAAGTCACATTTACCGATTGACCTACTTTTTTTCTTTTTTTTAAACTTGTTTTTGAGATATTGTATTCAGACTTACGAGATCAATCGCTTCAAACATACATTTTTTTCCCCTGTTTCTGGATTATTATATACCGGAAAAAGAGCAGGAAATGGAGTAGGAGCAGCTTTCGTCATGAATGAGAGGCTGTACAATTTTCTTATTAAGCAATATCTCAAGCATAGCTGCAGCCAAGTTATTCGCTGGGTACAAAGCCCTAGAACATATTCGGAACTGCAATGAACCTAAGAAATATATTTATTTGCTCCGATTCAAGGAGCTCATTGGTGATGAAAGGCAATAGGGACTCTGATAGTTTGTTGATTCAATGCATACATACGCTCTTGGAACTATGCCTGCGAGAAAATAAAGAAGTCTCCTTTATTTGGAATCCCGGTCATGTGGGGATAAGAGATAACGAATCTGCCGACAAAGCTGCTAAAGAAGCGGCATCAATGTCTTGTAGAGACCAACGTATCCTTGCAAGAGTACCACAAAGAAGTGGTCAATCTCAAATCGAGAGTCTCTGCGAGAAGAAGTTGTTCCAGCGAGAATGAGACTCGGTCACACCATGTTGACACACAGCCACATATTCCGAAGAGAACCTCAGCCGGTATACAACGCCTGCAATACGACATTAACCGTCCCGCATATTCTATTGGAATGTTCGAAATATGTAAACGCGATGGGGAAAAGTAAATTTACCGACCAGTCTTACAGATGTATTAGGAGACAATGAGGGCAATATCAATAAGACATTCGAATATCTTAGGGAGGTTCTTCTATTTCATTTATGAAACTAGCTGTACATATGTATGTGTTTAGTTGTTTGCTGGTGTCTTGTGTATTTGGTATTTATTTTATAAGCGATATAGGGAGTAGAGGAATATGATTAGACCTAGATTGTGGGTTTGCTGTAGAAATTGTTAGACTGGTGGGTATGGATATGCATCCTGGATGATTCCTTACAAATAAGAAACAGGTACAAAGGACCATAGCCGTTGTGCACCTTAAAAAATCCAGAAAAAAAAGACATTTTTTCGTATTTCAGGTGAAAACTCAATTTTGGAAATTGATACATAATAATAATTCCAGGAGTAAAGAGAATATAAATATCTTAACTAGTTCTTTTTTTTTAATCAAGGAATACATGTAACAGAAATTATAGCGGCAGCATTTGAATCAGGGGATTACCGCTGTCTTGTGGATTATAATGTAATGAGTAATGAGGCAATGGCCTGTTTTAGAAGAGCAACTTAACTTTAATTATAGGAAATGTTTGCATTTTTATGATTATATTAATTGCGGTAAGAATTGTGTAAGTGTTTCACAACTGATTTTTTTTTTTTTTTTAACTTACGAGAATAACTTATCGTAGAATAACTTATCGTAGAATAACTTATCGTAGAATAACTTATCGTAGAATAACTTATCAAGAAAAATAATTAAAGATTTGTGGACACATAAGCTTATCTAAAGAAAAACCGAGCACTTAATTCATTTGACAAGTATCATTATAAAATAAACGTTAAGTGCTGCAGATTAATAATAATAATAATATTAATGATAATAATGCATAGAGATGCAATAAAATTCACTTATTATTTTTAATTACGATGTTTTTCATTGCACTTTATATATAACACATAAGCATATATATATATTGATTGCAAATCTATTTTTTTACCAAATCTTTCTATCGTAATTTTGGGTTGTTCTTCTGACCTAATCGTTAATAGCACGCGGTGAATACCTATCCTAGATATTATCAATTTCAGAATGCTCTTAATCAAATCAAGGGACATTTGCTGAATGGATTGTTCTCACGCTTTGGTCTAGTGGCTGACGCACCTGCCTTCTTTGGTGAGAGAGTTCAGAGTTTGATTCCCATGGAGGGAAAGACGTTGAAAAAAAAAGTGGGTAGCTGTAGTTAGTTGGTCAGTAATGAATCTCAGTAGCGATGTCCAGTATTCAATGGTGGTGGAAATCGCTGCGTGCCAATCCGCTGGCCCACAATAAATAGCCTGCTAAGCCTTGGCCATTCACGAGGTGTTACGTCAAAGTTGCAGTAACAAGTGCTTGATTGAGGAAATTCAGGCTGACCATCTACTCGGAATGCCTACTGACAAATGGTTCAAATGGAACAAAGAATAGTCCACGTAACCCAGTTCGAGTATCTGGGCGTGCTCCTGGATTGGAAGCTTTCTTTTAAGCCCCATATTCAGCGAGTCGCCTCTAGATGCCTAAACTTATACCAGGGGATCAAAAGAGTAGCCCGTGGAGAGTGGGGGCTGAAGACTGGTGTGGCTCTGACCATCTACAGGGGCGTGATCGAGAGTGTCGCAACGTTCGCATCTGCCTGTTGGGCTGAAAAGCTGGACATGCAGTCGTACCGCGGCATTCTATTAAGAATGCAAAGAGCTATATTATGCTCAGTGACTAGGGCCTATGCGACGACGTCCACGGCCTCCTTACCGGTGGTCGCTGGAGTGTTGCCGCTTGATCTCCAAGCAGAGATGAGGGCCCTAAGATATAGATACCAAAAGAAGGGCATGATCGTCCTTGATGGTCGGGAGTTGTCTAGTCAGATGCCTCCCGCTCTCGTAAAGAAAACGATCCGAGAGTATGAGATAGGGAAGTGGCAAAGACGCTGGGATGAGGCAGAGACAGGAAGAACTACTTATGAGTTCTTTCCAAATCTGCATCACAGACTATCGATGCGATGGCTGCGGCTTTCCCAGACCGTAACACAATATTTCACGGGGCACGGGGAGTTCAATTCCAGGCTCTTCGACTTGGGATTGAAAGATTCCCCAAATTGTGAATGCGGTCAGCAGGACACGGTGCATCACGTTCTCTTCCGGTGTCCTCTCCTCGACGAAGCTAGAATCCATATGGAATTCAAGCTGATAAGTAGGGGGGAGAACTGGCCGGGAGAATGTAAAGAGCTGGTAACGAATGCAAGGAATTTCGAAGACTTTGTCGAGTTCGCTCAAGAAGTCGCAGTGATAAGAAGGACTAGACGTATAAGTAGAGGTCCGCCTCCCCGTGGCAGGGACGGGAACTTATCTACCTAAGTAGATGAGGCTAAGTGACCATAGGCACCGGTTTTGGCGCTACGCGCTAGGTACGGTGGCTAAGAGTGTGTGTAATAATAATAATAATGACAAATGGTTCCTAGGTATCACTTTGAGAGGAACTTCCAAATTTTCATACCGAACAGAGACGACTGGGACGGTGATCCCTCTATGTTCGGTAACTCGGTCTGTGTACAGACGGCTCCAAAACTCCGGCTGGGATCGGAACTGGGGTCTAGGGGGGCAGGCCTAAAGTTAAGATTAAGGCTAGCCTAGGGAAGTATGCCACAGTCTTTCAGGCTGAAGTCGTGACGTTACAGCTCTGCGCTAAGGAGATTATAAGGTAAGGTTTACAGGGTAGGAGAGTGGCCATATACTCCGACAGTCAGGCAGCCCTGAAGGCACTTTCTTCACAGCAAATATATTAAGGATAGGTGTGGGATAGCCTAACTGCCCTAACCGAGGTGGGTGCTCGGAACAAGCTGACACTCGCCTGGGTATCGGGACATGCGAGGTTCCTGGGCAATGAGAGGAACCTGCGAGGGAGGGTTCGAAGGATAACTTTACAGGTCCCAAACCCTACTGCGGGTTGTCCAGGCGCCTAATTCAAACTCTATCAAGGGTTGGATAGAAGCACAGCGTCTGCATTGGTGGGAGAGAACACCAAGACAGAGGCAGGCAAAACTCTTTATTAAGAGACATTTGTCTAAATTTACCAGTGACCTACTGAGTCATAGCCGTAGGAATATAAGGCTAATAGTGGGTCTAATAACAGGGCATTGTAGGCTGAAAAGGCACATGCAGCACTTGTTAATTGCGGATACCGCGTTATGCCGATTCTGCTAGGCTGAGGAGGAAACCCCGGCACACATACTTTTTGTAAGTGTGCAGGCCTGGCGAGGACAAGGTTTCATCAACTGGGGACAAGCAGTCCCGAAGTCATGAGCTTCATGACGGAACCACTCTCAGCTTTGCTAGGCCTGATTAAGAGGGCGAAGCTGAGGGAAGTGCTATAATTTTAGGAGATCCAGAATAGACCTCTCATTGTAGGTCGTCACAGTGGGATGAGGCTCGCTCTCCCCGTTCTATTTTAATCTAATCTACGTCAAAGTTTTTTCTCAGAATGGATAACATTCTGCAAACAAATGCATGAAAAGAGATGATATTAATTAAAATGTCGAGCTGAAACTTGGATTTTTATGGCTATATTCTTGATTGGTTAAGCGATTTGCAATTTCTGCGGCGACAAAATTGGCAAGATACTTTCAAGTAAATTAATTAAATTTCCATTAAAAAAATTTGTGGAAAAAGGAAGAATGTGTAGTGGTTTGGATTATGGTTTCAATATGACCGGGATATATATGCTTAGTTTCTGCCGCTGATTTAAAGTTCGAACACTATAATTTAAATGTAACAAAAAAACAAAAAAAGTAACAACAATTCACAGTTTAGCACTGATGTAATGTGCAATATTATATAATTTGTTCTCACAACATTTCACAAACTTAAATATTTTCCGTTTACAGTTTAGCTTGAAAGACAAGTATGTTTTACTGCTTAGCAATAGGTCAGTAAAATGGTTGTGAAGTTGCGTGGTGACTTCTTTAGAGGACCACGAAACAAAAAATAATAAATAAAAAATGCTAATTACTTTAACGATTTCGTAAAATATTTCATGTCATTTAATTTCGTTCATATACCGAGGACAAAATATATAACAAGTAAGTGTTCCATTATACCAAACTAAAGAAATTTATGAATGCGTTATCCAACTAATAGGAATAGGTTTTAAAATTTGACCACGATTTGCTCACTAATTCGATATAAAGTTTTTAGAAACTCATCAGAGATACCATTAATCTTATGCCAACTTTCAGATTAATTTAATTTATAAAAAAATCTTTTTAATCTTGGTCTATCCAAGGTGTACTATACTCTTGTTTCTATAAAAGGAAATAAAAAATTTTAGTCACGTAACGTCACTATATCTTTCCATCAGTAAATGCCTGCTTAGCCAAGAAATTAGCCAGTGCATTATGTAGCCTTTTTTTTGGGTGCGCCGCCCTGACATATAAAGTTAATTTAAAACCTTAGGTAGTATAAGAAGAGAAAACATAGGTCAGGATGTGGGCAGAAAAGGTAATAGGCGTCGCGATTTATTTTTTTGCAATTCTTCAATCTAAGAAGGCAGCTTTCTCTCGGTTCATCACAGCAGCTAATTCTTGCAGCTTGCTTGAAACATACAAACGCTTTTTAGAAGAGTCAATTTTTTTTTTAAACAAGTTTTAAAGGCTATTAATTAATTCCATTCGATAATTTTTTGTTTTCAAAATAAATGGATAAATGACTTGAAACCTAAACCTTTATTTAAGCAGAATCTTTCTGATTTATTTATTTATTCTGGTTAATATAATTTCGAAAAATCTTGCACATATAAAAAAATGTATTAACCTATGTTGCATGTGCAGTTTCATGTATGATCCAAGTACAGGTATCCTGTGGTAAGCCATCATCAATTAGTTCAAATACTGGGACATCACTATATATCACACTAAAATAAAGTATCTTTTCAAGCGTTGCTACTAAATGCCTCAAGACAAGTTTGTATTCGAGAAGTCATTTTTTATTTCATTAATGCCATTGACTGATTCATTCACTGTTATTATGATAGATTATAGATTGTAGACTGTTGTAGGGGATTATTGCATTGCGACCTGAAAGATCTGAAAGTGCCCCCCGGAGCCTCTTCTCCAATGCATAGCCTGCCTCCAAGCAGTGTTCTCTAGCTTAACAGACAACACTGCCCATCACCGGACAGTGTGCTGTAGAGGCTCCTAGGAAGAGAAAATCTAAGAGCAGCAAGCTGGGTTCGAACCCGGGACCTCTGTGTTGCTAGTCCGGCGCGCTACCACTGAGCTTATCCCTTCCTTCTCCCTTAGCTTTCGCCAATTAACTAGGGACGAAGACGATCCTAGATTGTGTACTGTGTTTGTCCTTGTCTGTAAAGTATAGAATGTATGTAGTTTAAGAGTATTGTGTACTGTTCTGACGAAGTGCATGGAGTACTGAGCTGTGGTAACCCGTGGGGATCGCTACTCCCCAAGCAACTGAATGCAACAGAGGGGCATATTATGACAGATAAATGAGTTCAATTTTTATCATGACCATAACATTAGCTCTCAGAATTATCTCTCAGTAAGCGGTAGTGGATTAACCACTTCTGCAGAGATTTTGGCGTCCTTCCAGATGTCAAGAGTCTGCGATGACGTACAATATATACAATCAACACTAAAACAATACATCAATGGACTTGCAGAGATAAGTTGATTGTGCTAGTCTTTGGAATTAAGTATAACCTTTGGCGAACTATAGAGTCACCACTATGCACAGATATACACACATTTAAACATTAACAAGCACTGCATAGATGATTGTATTCTAGGTCGCAATACACATCTAAGTATTTACTTGTATGTTATATATAAGTGAATTGAAAAACAAGCCATTTTATTATTAGGTAAATTATATAAACATTTTTTTAAGCGCTCTCTTTTTTTATTTTTCAGAACTTAAAAAAAAATATAAATATTGATTTAGATTAGTAAAAAAGAGCTTGAGTTTATTAAGTATTTGAATATTTCACACAAATAATTAAAAAAAAAATGTACTTCATTATTTGTAGAATCTAAATCTGGACATACAATAATTATTGTAAATAAAAATTATTTAAAAAAATAAATAAATAAATAAAAAATAATATTAGAAGATAATTAATTAATTAATTAATTAAAAATAAGAATAAATAATACAAAATAAATCAATAAAAGAAAAAAAAATAAAATAAAACCCTCACCTCTTCATTTCAGCCCTCCATCCAGCATAAAGGTCGTACGTGATTGGCTCATCAGCATCCGAGACTGAGATATGGAATCTGTGGGTGAAAATATGTGCCAACAACAACTCAGTGATGAACAGCAACAGCAACAATCAACAAACAACACACGAACCATGCCAAAAATACTATATTTTTGAATTGGCTAACTAAGGAAGTAGAAAAAAAATAAAAATAAAAATGAAGGGAAATTTGATTGAGAAATATATAGTGGGGATTTGTGTGAATGTTTGTTTAACTGAGAAACTTAAAGGGAATTATTTAATTGTTATTAGAAAAATTAATGTGCACTGAAACGTTCATGGAAATGAAATGATGAAATTGCGAAGATAATTAAAAAAATTAATAATAAATAGCAACAATAGTGAAGTGTACATTTTTTTTTTAAATTCTACAACTTTGTAATTTAAGAAAAAAAAACAACAAACAAACAAACATAAAAAGAACATGTAAGAAAACAAAACAAAGTAAAACTAAACATTTTCAATAAAAACTAAAACAATTATGTATTATGTATTAATATAATATAAACAATTAAGTGAAAATCTGCTAGCTAACCTCTAGAAGTGATGGCTGAACTTGTCTGAATGGCAATTTAGTTTTAATGCTTATTAAAAACAAAATAATAAATTGTATTCCTCCACTTAGAGTGGAAAGAATTTTTACAGGTTTATTAACCAATCAAAAACAAGAAGAAAACTAAATATAAAACGAGAGAGATCCAAAAAATAGTTTTTCTCTTAATTACTATATTTAAAACGGTATTAATAATGAATAAATACATATCAAATAATATCGTAATTTTCATCTTTGTTTTATTCCTGCAAGATTTATTCATATTCAATTTAACTAATAATCTATTTTCTTAAATACTTGTAATTAAACTTAAAAATATATATTTACTTAAGGAAGGAAAAATAAATGTTTTCTAGGTGAAAAATGGTTGTTCTTCAGTGACGATCTTAGTTTCGACATCGGAAAAAAACTTATATTTAGCCAGCAGAAATTAATCGCGGAGGAAGAGAAAAGATACATTATTTCCTGATCAATTTCTCAGTTAAATATTCCACTCATACTGGCTGGAAAGAACTTTGAACATAATAAAATAAAGACTACTTCCCGCCATTCAACCCAAACACATCCTCCTCATTAAACCAGCTTCGATAACAGAATAGTAGAAATGTGATCCTACTATGATGAAGCGTTTCGAGATAATTGATTAAAATTTCGAGGTAGCCTCAAATTTTGTATGAATCAGTGAGAAATGTTGGAGTAAAGAAGAGAATAGAGAAATTTTACGAACTGCCTCCGCCATGGTATCCTTGGACTCAAACCCTTGTTTGAAAGTAGCCATAATTTTAGTATTAACGTGATTTATATTCTTCCCAAGCCTATGTATGATTCAAAATCCTCAAAGACACAGTAGGTCCATGAAATTAGAAAAAAAAAAGAACAAAAAGGTAGAAGAGCTAGATTGTGGATACATGGAAGAATACTATTCAGCAAGGAAAGAAATAGGAGTCTGTCTTATAGAATTTGAAAAAAAGGAACAGCAAAAGGACGATATGAATCCTGAAGCACACTGAATTAAATAGCAATTGAATTTAATGCGTGATAATTTTAGGCCTGTAAACAGAATGGAGGACTGGATACAATCATATTTAAATATGTTGATATGTAAAAACTGAGTGGTGCTAAAGTCAGAAGATCTGGCCAAATGGAGGTGGAAGACCACAATCATTGAGGAACTAACGAACGTCGAAGCTGAGATTTGAAGTCTGGGATCAATAATATTTTATATATATATATATATAAATATATACAAATATTTTTACTGGAACTAGATAAGACATTCTATCTCAAGAGACGCCATCTAACGCCGCCATCCTTCTTCACAGAATCCTCCAAATTACTCGAAAAAAAACTTCAAATGAAATAATATTTCTAAATGTTTAATAGTTTAAAAAGCTTAGATAATATTTCAGA
This sequence comes from Triatoma infestans, assembly GCA_011037195.1. NCBI lineage: Eukaryota > Metazoa > Arthropoda > Insecta > Hemiptera > Reduviidae > Triatoma > Triatoma infestans. The sequence goes on along the minus strand of JAAEAF010013513.1, from coordinate 34,496 downwards.
AATAATGGTTCTAATGAATTTAGATTAGCAAAGGAAAATCCAAGGTCAACTATGTTAACTCCCAGTTAACTCGTAGCTCACTGCTAGCATTTTATTAGAAGGTGTGCATAAGGAAAAAGAAGTAGAAAATACAAAGATATCTACATATTTTATTCAAAACAAATGAATGAATAGGAACATAAAATGCATAAAAACAAACTCTTATGACATTTCATACACAAAAATATTTTCGTAACCTCTATCCCTTCGATAATCAATTCTACCCTTTGTATTACTGTCGTTTAACATTCGGCCAATCTGATTGTCCTCAATCTGTCTTCGGTATTAACATACATAGTCATCAAGTTCCTTGGGTTTCTTTTTATTCCGCTGAGGTCTTCTTACAGGTTCTGCGGTCTCGGTTTCTGATTCGCTGCTGGCTAAAGGAACCTTCTTCCTCGGGAACCTATCGCTGTTCCCGAAGCCCTTGAGTTGGGTAACTTGTGCCGTTGTGGTGTAAATATAGTTTTGGTCACTCTTCAGTGATGAAATCTTATAGGAATCGTTCGGCAACATCGCTCTGATAAGTAGAAGCCCTATTTTGATTGTAGCTTTATCGGCTCTCCGCTGCTGCTTGGTGTTTTCTCAAGAAGACGATTTCCCCTAACTGGTAGTTGACTTGACAATGATGTCGGTTGTACCGTTCCTTTCTTGGTTGTGTTTCTTCAAGATTTTAACCCGTGCCTGCTCCTGTATCTCTTTTGAGTTTTCCACCTCCGTCTCCAACTGTGACATTGTCTTTAACGCGCCATCAGTAAAAGTGGGTCGATAACCATACAGCGCCTGAAATGGCGTTCGTCCCGTAGTTTTATTGACTGAATTGTTTAGAAGGCTTTCCACCTGCTCCAATTCTTCATTCCAGCTCCTTTCAGTTGCCATAGCACTCTGTATAACGGGAATCAGTACAGCGACACCCTCTCTACCTGACCATTTGCCTGAGGATGTCTCACTGAGACTAGAGTAGGCAAAATTACGTTTGAAGTCTATATTCTTCAAACTCTAGAGATGAAGCATGTCCCTCGACCTGAAATGTTCCTATCTGGGAGGCCATAATTTCAGATGAATGATTTGATATACTCTAATGCATGTTTAGTAGAGGTACTTTTCACGGCATATAATTTTGTAAACTTTGTCAAGTAATACACTATGACCAGAATCTTACATTTACAGAATGTTACGCAATGACCCTACATGATCGATATTAACTATACTAAACGGTCGTCTTCCTGGCTCGATCGGGTGTAACTCTCCAGGTTGTTTGCCATGGGATGTCTAATATAATATGCACTCGGGACAGTATTTTTGTGTGGTGTTTCACATAGCGTTTCATTCGAGGAAGTAATACTTTTGTTTTATCCTTTTCCCAGTACGATCTACTGCCAAGTATCCGGCCAAATCATGAAATTTCACCACTAAGTTTTCCTTATACTCTTGGGCACTATCCATCTCAGTTTCTTATCAACTTCGTCTCTGAAATATTACACTCCATTCTGTAATTTGTCCTTTTTGTCCTCCGGTTCTTAGGCCTGGTCTTCATCATTAGTTTTAAGCTCTCAAATCCTTATCACCATACTGCATTGCACATGCTCCTGTTCTGTAAGAATCGTCAAAAGGTCAACCCTCGAGTCCAAGATTTCTCCCATAACATCATCTGGCGGTTCCAGTGGTGCTCTACTGAGGGCATCTGCATGAGCCATTCGTTCGCCAGGACGGTGTTTAATTTCAATGTCATATTCCTGGATTAGATTAAACCACCTTGCCATCTGCGGACTTTTTGCTTTATTATTGTTAAGTACAGTAACGCCTGGCAATCTGTAACAACGACTACAGCTATTCTAAGAATTATAACTCGCAGTCTTTCAAAACACCACACTATGCTAGAAGTTACAGTTTTGTGGAATGATATTTCCTTTCGGCCTCATTTGTCTTCTTGCTTACGCAATAAACTATTCTCATCTTCCCATCTACCTTCGCAATAACATTCCTGCAATACCTAATGCGGACGCATCAGTGTGTAGTTCAGTATCTCTATTTCGATCAAAGATAGGCAATGTTGGAGCCCTGTTTAACTCTTTCTTTAGTTTATTAAAAGTTTATTGTTGTGACTCATTCCATTCGAATTCTACGTTCTTTCTCTAAGTTTCGTACGATTCCCCCGTAAGAGGTTCTGCGATATTAGCAAAATTTACAAGAAAGCGTCTGAAGAAGCTAACTAATCCCAGCAAACTCCGCACTTCATGAACATCACGTAGTGGCGGATAACCTGGATTGCCTTTACCTTCTGTTCTCCTGGCTGTATCCCGTCCTTTGATAGTTCAAATCCTAGGTACGTGACACGTGACATTGCAAATAAACACTTAACTTGGCTTCAATGTCAATCCTCTTTTCCGTAAGGCTTCTAACACAAGACACAATGCGCACATCATCTGCCCAAATCCTTTAGTCGGAATCAACAAGTCGTCCATATATACACTGCTACCGTATTTCTTAGGGGTCCTAATGTACAATACATTGCCTGTGAAAACCAATAAGAGGCACTGATAAGTCCAAACATCATTTTTAAGAATTGACCCGATTCATCTGGTGTCACAAAAGCGGTCTTACTTCTTGAACATTCTGAAAGAAGTATCTGCAAGTACCCATGCGCCAAATCCATTACTGTAAACATTGTGCTGTTTGCCAGCCTCTCTATGAGATCGTCAAGATGAGGAAGTGGGAAAGTTTGCCTTTCTGTCAGCATTTAGTTTTCGGTAGTCTACTACCAGCCGACTATCACCGCTCTTTTTTTTAACCAGAAGCACTGGGTTGGAGAACAGAGATTTAGTATCTTCTACAATTCCATCTTCTCTCCATTCTTACATTATTTTCTTAATCTCTTCTCGTTCAACCCAACTTGTTCCGTAAGGCTCAGAACTAATCGCTTGAGTTCCTTGTTCTTAATATAATCTCCATTGGATCACACTTACTTGTTCCGACTTCTGCCAGGTTCAAGGCGAAGCAATCGCTGAACTCTTTCAAGAGAGCGAACAATTCTTCCCGCTGTTCGGATGTCAAATCCGATGAAATTTTTAACTATCACGCTTTAGTAGGTTACGATTTCTTCGCAAGGATGCTCCGATATCCTCATCTATCACCTTTTCTACTAGCTTCTCCATTATATCTCCCTTGTTAACTGCCACTTCCTGAGTAGAGTAGTTAGGAGTCGGAATTTGAAAACATTCTGCAGTTTCTAGCAGGTGGAAAGCCATCTAAACAATTCAGTCAATAAAACTATGGGACGAACGCCATTTCAGACACTGTATGGTTATCGACCCAGTTTTATTGATGGCGCGTTAAAGAGTTGGAGAAGGAGGTGGAAAACCCAAAAGAGATACAGGAGCAGGCAAGAGTTAAAATCTTGAAGGAACACAACTAATGGAATGAACGGTACAACGGGCACCATTCTCAAGTTAAGTACCACGTAGGGGAAATCGTCTTCTTGAGAAAACCCCCAAGCAGCAGCGGAGAGCCGATAAAGCTACAATCAAACTAGGGCTTCTACTTATCACAGCGATGCTGCCGAACGATTCCTATAAGATTTCATCACTGAAGAGTGACCAAAACTATATTTACACCACAACGGCACAAGGTTACCCAACTCAAGGGGTTCGGGAGCAGCGACGAGGTAGAGGAAGAAGATTCCTTTAACCAGCAGCAAATCAGAAACCGAGACCGCAGAACCTGTAAGAAGACCTCAGCAGAATAAAAAGAAACCCAAGCAATTTGATGACTATGTGTGCTAATACCGGAAACAGATTGAGGACAATTTGGAGTGTAGAATGGCCGAATGTTAAACGACAATAATGCAAAGGGTAGAATCGATTACCGAAGGGTGTTATATAGGATAGAGCGTGGTTATGAAAATATTTTTGTGTGTGAAGTATCACAAGAGTTTGATTTTTATGCATTTTGTGTTCCTATTCATTCATTCATTCATATTATGTAGACATCTAAGTGTTTTCTAATTCTTTTTTATTATACACATCTTCTAAATAAAATCCTAGCAGTGAGCTACGTACGAGTTAAGTGGGAGTTAACAACTATGATATCAAAGCAATGGAACAGAAGACAAATAAAGATTCGGATGAAACAAATAGTGGTGAAAAGGGTGGGTAGTGATTAGTTGATGGGTGGATAAGATCTTCCCGAACTAGTGACCACAATGCAAATTCACAATCGAAAAAGGTATAGCTGATGGTTACAACCCTGTGTGAAAGACAAATCTATGATCAAATTATATTTTGAACAGAAAATGTAAATGTAAAGAATTTTATCAGGATTAAAAGGAAAAATACATAAGGAAAATGATAATTACTTTGGGAGATACTCAAGAAGAAATCAAACTAATGCATTTTTTGTTTGTTTGTTAATTAACTTACCTGGAAAATTTTGGGGAGATGTTTTTGTTCGTGATTTATTACTCACTGATAATAAATATGTCAAAATATATATTAAGACAAAAAGAGAGAGTTCCAGAATTATATAAAACCGTTGAAGTATAACAAAAAAACAAATTACAATAAAAAAAAGAAACATTTAAACAAATAAAACATTCATTCCAAAACTTCGGATTTTTCATTGAATTAATAGTTTTTTTTTAATTGAACAAAAACTATTATGAAATAGATATAAAATATCGTGCAGATTTTTTTTTTTTTTTCCTTTCATAATTGAGAAGTATAATAAAAACATGCTAAATAACAAAATTTGGATAAGTTGGGAAGCCATAAAAAAATATTCTCCGTCAAATAATCATAACACAATAACAATCAAAATTCATGCTGTATCAAATTTCAAATCCATAAAAATAAATACAGCGAATAAAAAAAAAGGAATATTATTTAAATAATAACATCAATAAATATTGAAATATGTAAAAAAAAAACAATAAAAATAATATGTATTCTTATTTTTACGAGTTCAGACATCACATTTTGGTTTAAAACAATATATATATATTATAATATAATCTAAAATTTATTTGTAATCTTCTGTTTTTATTTTTTATTTTTTTTGTTTAGAATAAAAAACTGTGTCGTTCAAATTTTGCGTTTTAAGATATAAAACTCACGCCAATGCGCAAATGGAAAAAAGCTTCCAGAATATCTAGATTTCTCGCAAAGCGAATAAAAAAAATAAAATGGGAAAAGTTGGCATAAAGTTTAAAATTCGAGCAAAGTTGATGACTACATAATTTAAAAAATAAATAAGCTCTTTTTCTAGTGCTTTAAGCAGTTCTTTTTATAAGTGCTTTTATTATTCTGTTAATATTTATTTAGTCTTAGAATATATTTGTACTGTAATAAATACCAACAGCAGTTTCTTGCTTTTTGAAATAATTTACTTATAAATGCCAAAAAAAAAAAAAAGAAAATATATAAATAAAATTAGCAATTTTTTTTTTTAAAAGATAAAACATATTATTTAAAAGAAAAAAATAAATTAGATAAGGGGCGCTCAAATAATTTGTACCAATTTATTTCTTTGTTAACATTTTTTTTTTTTTTTCATAAAGGAATAAAGACACTCACCAAAACAACCCAGGTGAATTTCGCTTTCTATAAGAAATTTTCGTTTTTAGATATTACATTTAATTTTAGTTTAATAAAAAAATCATTAAATTTAGCAATATATTCAATTAAAAAATTCATTATATGTCAAATTAACCAAAAATTATAAAAGTTAATTACAAATTATATAATTATAATAACCGTAATAAAACCGAATTTAGGAAGAATCATTCCAAAGTGTGTTGATAATTAATTGTGTAATATAACTATTCATAAATTTTATGTGATGTGTTTAGAAAAAAAAAACTAATAATAAAATAAATAAATAAATGAGACTTTATTTTATTTATTTATTTATTTATTTATTTTTAAATAAATTTACTCACGCAATTTTCTCTGATGGCGACCGCCATGGTACATCGTCTTCCATCTCATCCTCACTTTCATCAACATCATCTTGTGGCTCACTGGCTGATATGTTTAATGTAGACGATGTGAACATGTCCGGCACGGGAAGTATACTTGGTCTGCGACTTCCTAAATTAATAATAATTACTATTTTACTTGGAGATAAGGTTAGAATGTTCTTAAAATGAATTATAATATTTAGAAGTCAATAAACCCACTGGGGCAACAATCTAAGACTGGCCACTTTTTCCTATCATTCACAACCACAGGTCGGTTACTATTGCAGCTTCCTAACGTTACGCAAGATGGTGCCCCAAATACACTAGCACCCGCATCGGAATCTCACTTGGACTACTCGCACCAAAGTCCCCAGCGTTCATATTGAATTAACTAAATAGGGGTGAAATGACTAACTATTTCTTCAGGAATCTTAGCACCCTTGCGAGTATGCCAGCCTCACAAAACTCTTAACTGACATTCCCAACATTCACGCAACATAAACGCCTGCAGTGAGAGTTAGTCCAAGTGCAACTACTTGGATTTGGCAAAGCCAGACGCAAACTCTAGTTCCCTACCGCCACAAAAATTCCTTCTAATAATTAAATACATTGTACCGTTTACATACTATATACAAACCTTAACATCTAAAGGTGATACCGCTGGATCTTTTAGGTGGCTCTATAATATAACCACAAACTCTCCAATATCCAGATTCAAGGGAAATCCAATCTAATAATTAGTAAAAAAAAAAAAAAAAAAAAAATCATGTGTGAAACACTCACACAACTTTCTCTTACTCCAGTTCTCAAAATTATAATTGACAAATTTTATAGTTTGCGTGACCAAATTTAATGAAAAATTCCTCGAAAACTGAAAATAAAAACTGTTCAGTAAAAGCGCACTTCCGGTTTACTAATTTTCTTGAAACTCGGAATTTTGGCCATCTATTTATTTCTTATTAATTCTGTTTGGATGATAAAATTGTACCATCATATGATAGCACTTCAGAGAAAAACATAACCCACCCCTCTCCTAAAAAATGCCCTTTAATGAATTTCCTCAGAAAAACGTTTTAAATAAAACTTGTAGATCTTTGTATGTTTTCGTTTATATAAGATGTTTCAAGAAAATCGTAGAAACCATTTTAGAGAAAATCGCGAAAAAGTGAAAAAAAATCATTTAGTAAAAGTGGTAAAGTAAACACGCACTTCCGGTTTCCGATTTTTTTCAAACTCAGAATTTCAACAACATATTCAATTCTGATTAACAATTATTTAGATGATAGAATTGTCTAATAAACTGAAATAGCATTTTAGATGAAAACCTAACCCCAACCATCAACCATAACTGCCCTTAAATGAATTTTCCCAAAGAAATGTTTCAAATAAAAGTTGTAGCTCTTTACTTGTGTAGTTCATATACCAACTTTAAAGAACACTTTGCTTCCACATATATATATATCACACATACACACACACTCACCCTATGCTAAAAACCACTTTTTTGGACTCAGGGGACCTCAAAACGGATATTTCCGGTGAAAACTTGATATCGAAAATTTGACACGATTACAATACTTCCTCTTACTAGGAGTAAGAGAAAGTAAAAAACACAATTCTAACAAACACAATTTAACGGTTAATAACAGGTTTTATTGATTTGTATTATTGTAATAATTACATAATTTTATTTATTAGTGTTTATTTATGTTCAAATTACAGGATTTTTTTTTTTACTTTCTCTTACTCCTCTAGTAAGAGGAAGTATTGTAATCGTGTCAAATTTTCGATATCAAGTTTTCACTGGAAATGCACTTTTTCAGGTCTGTTTTGAGTCCAAAAAAGTGGTTTCTAGAAAATAGTATGTGCGTGTGTGTATGTATGAATGTAAATATTTGAACAGCAAAGCGCAAAAGTCGGAAAAGCGCAGAAAATTCAAACTTGATATTCCGTTTAGATTTCATCACGGAATCTGACAGTAAGTTATCTATCAAAATTCCTCAACCGTGTCACATTTCTGAAAGTTGTTTTTTTTTTTCACTTTTTTGTGATTTTTTTCCGAAAACGGATAAAAAGATTTTATTTCTAATTAGATACATTAACTAAATATACAAAGAGCTACAACTTTTATTTGCAAGATTTTTCCGTGAAAATTCATTTAAGGGTACTTTCGAGTGGAAAGGTGGAGTGGTTATGTTTTCCTCGAAAGTATTATTTTAGTTTATTATTCGTATCTATCGACTAATTAATATTAATTAGAATTATATATCTTGCCAAGATTTTGAGTTTGAAGAGAATCACGTGTTGCAGGAGAGCTATTCTCATGAACTTTTGAGTCCAACCTCAAGGTTCACATAATTTTTACATGCGGTGTAATTTAAATCAACAATTCGTATTAAAAAAAGTAAACTATTTCGAATATCTTTATACTATGAATAATCTGCTATCATGTAGTTAGTTGATAATATATCACTTCTTGTTTTTTTTCTGGATTGTTTTACGGTGCACAACAGCTATGATCCTTTGCACCTGTTTCTAATTTGTAAGCATTCATCCGGGATGCATATCCATACCTACCAGTCTAACAATTTCTACAGCAAACTCACAATCTACTCCCTTATATCACTTATAAAATAAATACCTATACACAAGACACCAGCAAACAACTAAACACATACATATTGTACAGCTAGTTTTTCTCAACAAATGAAATAGCTGAACCTCCCTAAGATATTAGAAAGTCTTATTGATATTGCTCTCATTGTCTCCTAATACATCTGTAAGACTGGTCGGCAAATTTACCTTTTCCCGTGCGTTTACATATTTCGAACATTCCAATAGAATATGCGGGATCGTTAATGTCATATTGCAAGCGCTGTATACCGGCTGAGGTTCTTTTCGGAACATGTGGCTGTGTGTCAACATGGTATGAACGAGTCTCATTCTCGCTAGGACAACTTCTTCTCGCCGAGACTCTCGATTTGAGTTTGACTATTTCTTTGTGGTACTCTTGATATTCCTTACTTTATTTGACAGCTGCACTGATTGCCATTCCTTTTCCCAGTTGGAAAGACTGTGTTTTTTTAGAAAAGCTTTCCAATCACTACAAGGACACGTTCGTCTCTACAAGACATTGATGCCACTTCTTCAGCAGTTTTGTCGGCAGATTCGTTATCTCTTATCCCCCCACATGACCGGGAATCCAAATAAAGGAGACTCTTTATTTTCTTGGAGGCATAGTTCCAAGAGCGTATGTATCCACGGAATCAACAAACTATCGGAGTCCCGATTGCCTATCATCTTCAGTGAGCTCCTTGAGTCGGAGCAAATAATGTATTTCTTAGGTTCATTGTAGTTCCGAATATGTTCTAGGGCTTTGTAGACAGCGAATAACGGCTGTAGATATGCTTGAGATATGGGAAGTTGTACAGCCTGTCATTAAGTAATATCTCAAGTATATCTCCAACCGAGTTATTCGCTGTGTACAAAGCCCTAGAAATGGCGAATATGAAACTTTCATTTTCATATTTCATTTGAAACTTTCTTCGAAATTTAGCTATAACTGGAAACAGGTTTTTGATGCCCGGCCAGAAATTTATTTTAGAAATCAGTCTTTCTCATTCACTCTCTCTCTTTTTCTTTCTTTGTGTGGGGTGTTCCATAATGCAAAATGATTATAAGGTCGGTTGGAAAAAAAAAAATCAGTCGGCCGTAAAATAGTTCTTAATGGATATTTCAATTTTTGGCCGTTTTCTTGAAAATGGCTCTAACAGTTTTATCTAAATTTGATATATCAACTTTAATTTATTAACTATCTAGAACTAGAACTTCCGCTTGAAATATTTATCTAAAAAAAATTCGTTATAGAAGCTTAATGCTTTCTTATAAACCGGATGTACTTTACTATGTGGATTTTTAAATTATTCCCTGATTGTTGGTTCGATCGATATTTTTTCTCGAGCTGATAATCCAAATAAAATGAGACTTCTTTATTTTCTCGCAGGCATAGTTCCAAGAGCGTATGATTGCACTGAATCAACAAACTATCGGAGTCCCGATTGCCTATCATCTCCAGTGAGCTCCTTGAATCGGAGCAATAATATATTTCTTAGGTTCCGCATTTGTTCTAGGGCTTTGTACATAGCGAATAACTCGGCTGTAGATATGCTTGAGATATGGCTTAATGGGAAGTTGTACCTCTCATTCATGACGAAAGCTGCTTCCACTCCATTTATCGTCTTTGACCCGTTGGTGAATATTTTAATATAATTTTTATAATTAAGCAGTAGTCGCTCTTGAAGAAGGTTCCTGTATACGTAGTTCGGAGTTTTACTTTTAATATATTTACCTAGTGTGCCATCAAACTTAAGCGCATTCAGTGTCCAAGGTTCTATTTTTGGAGAGATCGAACATACAGCATGGGAATGGATACATTGTTTAGCAAACAGAAATTTTTAAAACGTATGTCCAAAGTTAAAGTGCTTGTATTTCTCCTAGCGTATAAATGTTCAAATTGAGGATTGTAAATTTGGATTGTTACCAGAAGGAAGGCCTATTTACACACTGTGTTCGGCCTGGTGCTCAGTGGGGCCGATCCAGTGGGCTGATACCCTCGCCCACAAACCTTCCGGCTCGGGACCTGACTTCGGGATTTAGGGGATCTGTATGTGTGTGTACGTGTTGATGTGTAAGTGTTTGAGTTTGTGTGGTATTGAGCTAGGGTTCCATAGGTGGGCTAAACCCAAACGGCTGTATACCAGCCGCTCCCGCGTAATCCTTTAATCGCCTTTTACGACATCCTGGACAGGAGCAGACCTATTCTTCCCCCGGACCTGCAGAGGGAAATAAATTAAGAAAAATTGAAATAAATAAACTGAATAAACAGAAATTTGTTAAGCAAGAAATCTCATAGGTATAAGTTATCTATAGTCAAGCAAAAAAATCTTATTTCACAGACAATCTGTTAGGAACAAAACATCAGAGCTGGTTGGTCAATTCTTCCATTGTACCAAAGTAACAACGAATCCAAACCTAGTTTAAAATATACAACTAAATGGAGAAACATTTCACTTAAGATTCTTTTCGCCTAAAATTAATCCTTGCGTTTTAACGTACATCTTTACAAGTAATGTAATAAACAATATACTTTAATGCTGTTAAGTACAAATTATATTTCTCCTGTAAACCAACAGGTTAAATAACAAACTTCTGCGAATAAGAGAAAATCAAATTCTTCTGCAATGATACGGTATCCATCAAAGACCATGACTGTAAATTATTACTTATGGATCATCAAAAAAATTATAGCTATATAATATATCACTGGTTAATTTCAAAAATCAACGCACCTTAAGAGTAGTCGAAATTTTTAAAATTTTTAAGATATTATTTAGTTAATCTTAGATATTATTTAGTTTAATACAAACCTCTTCTCTGATTGAGAATCTCTGGGCTGAGAAGATTTGGATTAGATTCAGGTGGCCGTGGCAAACCTAAATGATTGCCGGTACTAACCATACCTGCAGCACTATCATAACCTCCTAACAATCCACTACCTGCTGAACTTTCTTTAACTTTCGGTGTACTAATCATAGTTTCAATAGTATCTGTAACAGTGTACACTAATCACAGCTGGTAAGTTTGAACTGAATTGTGGAACTCGGCTAACCTTATCTGTATGGCCATACAGTAAGTGTGTTATTTACAAAACAAGCGAGATACAATATATACAATAGATACATATAAACAGGTACTGTCTAGGAGGAATAGAAGAGCTTTGTTAAATGGAAAAATACATTTATGTACGGTGAAATCGTCTTTACAATACTTTAAGAACTAGATGCCCTAATATAGATTTTTGACCATGATAAAGAAAAAGAGGTTATTCTGAAATAATAAGACTAATAAAATAACGATATGCTCTACCCAAAGTTTCGATTTGTATTTAAGTTTTCTTTAAGTATATAAAATTAAGATATACTTTTTTTGTAGCACTTCTCAAAAAAAAAAAATTGTATTTACTGAATCTGACAGCACTATATTATTTGTGTACAACAGTTAGCAAATGATATGGCTGTTGATCCATTAAAATCAGTGGCTAATGATGAACTATTTGGTTAGACATTAACAATGATTTTTAATCTCAAGAGATTAACAGTAAAACACATGTTGCCATCTCAATTGAACAAATTTTAATGTTTGGATGAATTACTAAATTATAATAATAATAAAAATTATTTTATTATTATTAAAATAAAGTATAAGTTCTTATATTAAAGGGGTAAGGAATATTGAGTACTTTCCCCTTCGTGCATATACTTAGTATGAATGTATTTATTGGCGTAAACGGCCTTATAGCATGAATGTAATAATTGGCGAGAGTGTATTTATTAGCGTAAATGGTTTTATAGTGTGAATGTATTTATTGGCGAGAATGTATTTATTAGCGAGAATGCTGGTATAAATGGTTCGCATCAGAGACATTTTCCGTGGTAGCCTGCTTCATTTTGTGGTCATCGACCGGTTTCGGGCGTTCGCCCATCTTCAGGATGCGTTTTTCAGACAGTGTGCCAACACAGACTCGTACAGATACTGTGTTGTCACACTGTCTAAAAAAACGCATCCTGAAGATGGGCGAACGCCCGAAACCGGTCGATGACCACAAAATGAAGCAGGCTACCACGGAAAATGTCTCTGATGCTTTCCAGCTCTGCGGAACCAACCACCACAACAAATAAATGGTTCGGTTAGTATTTATCTTTTATTTTGGGGTTGAAAGAAATTATATAAAAGTATTTCAACCCTTAGGTTTTGTTTAATTAGGATTAGCGTATTATAGAAGGTGGAAGAAGATATGTTCAAAGTATTGTATCCCTCAGTTAGTTTGTTCAATAGCCTCCTTAAACAAAGTCATATAACTAAATATCCTAAATATCTATGAAAATTACAATATCAGATGGAAAATAACGACGCTTTTGGTTTTTGTTCGGAACCCCCCCCCAATAAGTTCTAGAAGTTAAGGGATGATACAATAATATTCGTTGCTTATCAGCATTTATATACTTTTTCAAATAGATTAAAACTGTTGTAGAAAAAAAAATGCAAGAAATTAAACTCAATTAACCCGATTAACTCGTTCAGTTGCTTCATTCGCTTGCATTCTGTGGAAAAACCTAACATAACTCGAATATGTAAAAGTAGATTTACTAACTTGTCAACTAAATAATTTATTAATTTTATTAAAAACGAATTATTATTCATAATAGAGAAAAAATTCTTTCCAATTCTAATAGAATTTCAATTAATTATTTCAAGGGTAAAACATTAAATATTTAATCAAAGGGAGCTAAATTGAATGTGAAGCAAAAATTGAATTTTATTTTATTTTTTTAAATTAATAAAACAATTAGCGATCAATTCAATACTCTTGAATAATGAAACTGTGGGAAGAGGCATATCCTACATAATCCCAAATAGGTGATCGACTTTGATGAAGGTACAAGTTCTTGATGTAAATCTCCTTTTAACGAAGCTCTGTTAAAAGTTGAAGGTCATTCATTCCGATAATGTTCTTATTGAAGTTGGAAGAAACGAGGGCATTTTAGGGGAAAATCTGTTGAAAATAATTTTTGATAAATGGATTTTAAGAGAAAAACAATTAAAACTTTTTAATTGGGATTGTAGATATATAGAAGAGTTCAACAAGCAGAAAATTTAAATTACAAAAAAGTGAGATTAGTATGGCAGACAGTAAAAAATCATGTTAGCCGAATTCCACAATAAAGGGGCACTAACATGCGGGTAAAAAATAGGTTAAATATGCAAATTTTTTTTTTTTTAGGTATGCAAGTTGCTATAAAACCTGGGATTTGATAAGAACAATTTCAGCCATTGTGCATGTCAAATTTACAAAACAATCTTCGTTAGATTTTGCTTTATTTTGCATCCAAATATATTAGCAAGAAATGGATTCAATTAGGTGTGGTTAAAATATACATAGATGCATATTGGTTTGGTAGAGGATTCGCATAATCACAAAGTAATATTGACGTACACTTTGTAAATTATCAAATGATAATTTTGTCAATGCAATTCAAAGAAAACAATTTATTAATAAACATAATGCAAGGTAACGAATCCGAAACAAAATTTATCAATATATATCAAATTTAATAAAAAAAAAAACACATAATTATTAAAAGTTATATAATTACCTTCAGTTTTAGTTTGCGACATATGATCATGTCCACCGTTCGTACATACGGCTGATGTGCCGTTATTTCCTCCAGCAGCTCCAGCTTGATTATTTGCTACTACAAAAGCTGAATTCTCCTCTTTTGTAATAGACATGTAATAACATGTATCAGTCTTTTTCATTATATGTCTGGGTCCCGGATTTAATAATATAGTATCCTCATAGAATTCTGGCAATTCTGCCGGCCTAACACCAACTAATGCAACACCATATCTGAAAAATATAAAAAAAATTAGTGAATCATAGAAACTATGTTTCAGAGAATATTTATATAAAGAATTGATGTAAAAGCAATTTGTAAGATCAAAAAAAAAATGAAGATATTATTTACACTAGGTACTATGTTTTTCTACAATTCAAGATATCTTTGGAAGATCATAAACTGGAAATACTGATAAATTACTTAAAATTTACTACTCGATATTTCTAGCATTAGAGATGATTTATTAGGCAAAAGGAATAACTCATTACAGCTTCACTTATACAACAGTTACTGCTCTTAAACGCTCAAACATCTGCACAACAGTACTGTGTTTATTCCAATACATTTGTTTTCAGAAATTATTATTATTAGTTTATTTTATGCCATTAATTCAAACAAGCTGACATGATAATATCTGTTAACTTGCAAATATTTAAATATCAAGAAAAAAAGATCCTACACAAGCGGAAATGAAATCGAATTAAGCGCTTTTCTTAAGTGCTTCGATGATCCATCAACGGTGATAACTATACAAAAGTGGACTAATTAAAGTTATAAGTATTTTGCAAATTATGTTCTCTTTAAAAACAATTGGGAGGTAAATTGTGGTATAATTAATTTTAACATCCGATACTTTAGATCCGTCGTAGCATGCATTTTGGTTTTGTTCCTGACCAGTTTTGGATTTTCATCCATCGTCAGAGCAAATGCACCAAGTTCGTGTAGAGAGATCACTTCAACGAAATGTTTCTGTAGACTCACACTTGTTTGGTTGCTACGACGGATAAAATAACGGATGTTATCCCAGCATTGCGGACCCACCCACATATTCAACAATTAATTTAACGTTCAAATAAATAAGCGATTCGCTAAAAAATTATATTAAATTATTCGCATAGCAAAAAGTTTTCAGTAGTTTGTATTGTCATATTGTTTATATAGTCAGTTTGTTTGTATTGTATTGTATTGCTATTACACACTACTATTTTTTTAGACATACAGACAAACACAAGCGCTCAAAAGTATTTGCCCATCCGATTTTAATGGAAAATTATTTATTTAAAGCGATAAAAAAAAATATAACTAGAGCTAATAATTATTTTATTCATATAAAACAGTATAACTGAAAAAAAAAAAAAAGATCAGGAAATAATAAAATAAAAAATCTGAAGAATGATGAATGGTTAATGAATATCGTGCCTCCTTGTTGCAGTTATCACTGCTGTAGAAAATTCTGGGCATACTTTCTATTATTTTTTTCCAGTTTTAGTCTACAAATCTTTTCCCATTCCCCTAGTAAAATTTCCCAGAGTTTCCCCTGAGAAGTTGGAGCTGATTTTTGGGGACGTTTCTGTCTCCAATTCATCCCACAAAAGCGCAATGGGATTGAAAACAGGAGATTGCGGAGACCCATCCATTAGATTTATTTTTTTCGGTTGAACCCTGGAAACTCTAAAAATGTTTTTGCATAGTTTCGATGAGTGGTTTTACAGTCATTATCTTGCACAAACGTGAAACCTTCTCCCTATAATTCTTGCACCGCAATGGGTTAGCGTTTTCTTTATTTCCCGTCGAAACAACTCCAAACTGTTATAGAACCTACCACCTAATTTAACTTTAGGCACGATACAGCAATCTCTTACAAACGTTCCCCTGGTGCTCTTAGAACAAAACCCCGTCTATTAGATCCGAATTCCTCAGACTTTGATTCATCAGTCCATAGCATTTTTTTTTACCGATCTTCTAGCGATCACTTTTGATGTTCTTTTGCCCAAATTAATCTTTTCTTTTGTTTGCTGGCCTTAAAAGTGGTTTTCTCGCTGCAACACGGCGATGAAGATTCAATTACATCGGCGTTTGATGGTGGAAATGCTGATTTCATTTGATCGGGTTCTGTTAATTTGGGTTGTGATTTCAAAGGCAATGAGGTGTCTATTTCTTTTGGAAATCTCTTCAATCCTTCGTTCTTCAACAAGACTCGTCTTCGTAGGGTGCCCACTTCTGTTTTTCTGTTGCCTACAGTTCCTTCAGCCATAAATTTCTTTATACCTTAGTCAACAGTTCATCTTGTCATGTTCAAATCAAGAGAAATTTCTCGATTACTTTTGCCAGTTATGCAGGGCTATTATATGACAACGTATTTCAATATTAAATTCCATTGTTTTCATCATTATGGAATAATAACAAAAATGTAGCAGAAAAACTTGAAAAAAATCACTTCACATTTCATAATGAAGTGGAATGATTTAACAACCAGATCAAAACTAGCTGAAATACTTTTATTTTAGAAGAATAATCCACTATAAACTGGAAACATACAATAAATGTAAATAAATACTGTCTAATTCTCCGATGGAGGTTGTTTACTAAGTAGTTATCTAAAAAAGTAAGTGACTAACAAGTAATCCCACTTTTCTAAATCCAAATAAAATTTAGTTTTATTTCCTGCAAATGATTCGTTAACACTGCAAAGTCTTTATTTTACAAAAAATAAAAATATTATTTTTCAATGATAACAAAAAATTATCCGAAAAAATTCGAGTAGGCAAATACTTTTGAGCTGCTAGAATCAGAGATATTTTCCGTAATAGCCTGCTTCCTTTTGTGGTCATTATAATGGAGTTGATGACGAGAGAAATTGGGATTGATTAATTAGACGAGATATGAAGACACTATTATAATATAGCTATAAGCTTACACAAACTGCACTGGACTTCAATAATGATTTTATGAATAAAGGGTTAGAGTAGAGTTATGACACGATGAGATGTATATGGTTGAATCTGATAGATAGATGTCTAGATCTCTCACTGGCTTATATACAGGTTCTCCCCACTCTAGCCTTCTTAAGTCAGAGATTACCAGAGAGAATCTGTTTTCTCTCGGTCGAGCTTGTGTTCTCTCTCTTGCCGTTACACTCATCGACCGGTTTCAGGCGTTTGCCCAACATCAGGATGCTTTCTTTGTCAAACAGTGTGATAACATAGAATTGCATACAGCCAACTTACTTGATACACTCTGAAATATGATAACAAGAAGGAAAATATATAATTTTTTATTAAAAAAATTATAACTAGTGGTGCCAGCCAGTCGCTATTATTCAGGTCAAGAGCCGCGGTCAGTGCACGATCAAAGGGACCGCCAAAGACACACCGCTTTCAAAAGGGTCATTATACGGTCAGTATACAGAGGGTCAAAAAAATCATTCAAAAGACCACCTGGCTACAGTCCTTTGATAACCGCCAATAAACAAACACTCAAAAGACCACCTGGATACAGTCATTTGATAACTGCCATCACCTGTTGCCACACCTGTTCACCGACCTATTCAAGACCTAGGGTCAACACACGGCAAGAGATGTTTTAGTGTGACCCGTAATTACACACTTGTCAATGTGTGAATGATGGCAATATAACGTCTCTCCACAGGAAGAGGGGAGTATGATTCTTCAGTATTTTATCAGCGTAACATCAAGATTCTACCAGTGACATAATTCATACATCGGAGCTCGTCCTTATCTAAGTATTTAAACATATATTTTATTTATCATCATTATAGTTGTGCATTCTAGTTACAATTAAAATCATTTTAAATTAATTGTAGTTTATCTTTTCAAACGTTTAAATTATTGTTAAAATATATATATATCTATTTTCGTAAATTAGTAATTCATATTCCGAGTAACAACTCTCTAAAAATCTCTAACTAACTCCCAACTATTCATCGCATCATAACCCTCACCAAGACATCTGAATCCATTACACATTCCAACCACAACCTTTTACCTGAACCAACTGCAACATCCTTTTGAGCGATATTATACACACATACATACGTATATATACATACACACACAATCATTACCAGAGCAGTTTTGTGGCTCACAAGACAAAAGTGCGATTAATTTTTATTACATCTGTTAAAAAAAAAAAAAAAAAACAGAATAACGCCTATTCCCTGAATAATGCCATGGATGCAAACCAGATATATAACCTCACACCAAATCTACCAATATCTTATGTTAGGTCAGTAAACTTCTATTCTCTGAAAGTTGACCCGAGGTCCCAGAAAAATAATTAGTGTATGATGAAAAGAAAATGAAAATTTTTTTTCAAGAAGAACCTCATAGTTGGTTGAGTATATGACAATGAAGAAAAATCTACATGCAGTATGCTAGCTAAACATGGTGACATAGCAAAAATTGCAGAAGAATTCCTGAAAAACCTATCGTTTCATACCAATAAATTTAAATTATTGAATATAATAAATTGATTGAAAACAATGAATAACTTTTAATGTTGGAGTTTTGAAAAATAATAAAAGTTAAAAATTGCAAAATACTATACACGTCAAGTAACAAAACGGTTTAATAATGTAATATGTACATATATATATGTATAATCAAAATTACACTAACTTTCTGTGTGAATGAAAACTAGCATATGTGAAACTTTTTCCTTCATATTCACCAAAAAACCTGCTATCTTCCAGTCTAATATGGTAGATTTCATTACCCGAACATCTTCCATACAAACGATGCCATTCTTCCGATGAAGTTTGTCCTTCTCTGAATGAAGAAAATAATAATAATAATATTGATTACAATAATTATGATAATAATTATGTTAAATTATCTTAAATATATCTTATCTTAAAAGAGATTATAAAATAATATGTCAATTATTCAATTACTATAATAAATCATTCATAAAATAAAACCATCAAACTGCAATGTGGGTATTAAAGAAATTGTATAATTAATATACAAAAATATATATTTTATAACAGATATTTTTGCTTAAGATCCTATTGTTAAAGGTCCTGTTGGTGATGACAGCAGGATGAAACTAATCAACCAACAGTATCCACCCTTCCAAGTTCTATTTCTCTAAGAAATTTCAAGATCTAGAAAGGTTCTAGGGAGGATAGATATCTCCACTGCTAATGTCCGGCGCATGTCACAACGCAGTCCGACAAAGATATATTGGAGTTTCCATCATCCTCCCACAGCCTGCATGGACTAACGTGTTCTAGTCCCAGCTTCTTCAGGTGCCGGCTCTACAAGTTTATTTCTCCTCAGACTAATGCCTGCCTTAATCCTACTATAGAGTTCAAAGCAGTGCTTGCTTGCCTTCCACTGAGCTCTTAGAGAGAGAGTGGTCGCTTATCCCTAAAAATGAACACCATGAAGGGAGTTACTGTGCCTTTCCTTACCAGAGCAACGCCTATCTCCTTACTATGCTAAACACCAGATCATTTAGTTTACCTATGCATTCCCATATCATTTTAGAATTGCTAATACATTAATTCAGTGTTCTAATAGTGGCCTGCCTGACTTTCGGATAGGAGCATAATCTCGCTTCTGATAATTCCTGTCGAGATTGAACTTAAGACGCACCTTCTAATAGAGTGAGTTCCCCTGGAAGATGCTGTGTAACTTGCCCATAATCGATTGTAAAATATTAAACCAACAATTCGGCGATAACAACGTAAAAAGAAATGCTTCTCTGCCAATAGCGGCCAAACAATATAACAATCAAACATTTTGATTATACCCTAATAAATTATTTGAATGAAATTTTACGATCTTATATAGCAAAGCTAATACTTACTGTCCTCTAGAAGTATGAAGTAACAATGTTACTAATGTTGACGCTCCTGGACAAGTACAATTGTTTGCCAAAAGCGCATACTTTAATTCGTCTTCGCAAACTACATGTTCAGCAAATTTAACATGTAGTTTATTCTCTGGACGAAATATCTGTACATATTGAGGCACTGATGGGGCAAAATCTTTTACAGCCCATGAACGTAATATCGTATGTTCGTCCTGAAAAAATATATATATATATATAAAAAATAATAAAGGTAATGATTTTATTATATTTAATGGCACTATTCTAGCGAACAAACTGATGTATGAATCTATTTCATTTAATATGCACATTTTTTTAAAGATTTTTTTTTATTTATTTATAGATCCCCTCCCCCAAAGAAGAAAATTTTGTCAGACAAAATATTATCCACTATTATCGTTCTGTTGAATAAGCCCTTAAAGACTATCTCCTTATGAATAATTTTAAAACCACAAATCATCATTAATAATTATTGATAAATATCTATCTCAACGCCCCTGACATTCTTAACCGTCGAGGTTTTGTTTTGCTATGTACCTTGTGAACAAGATAAAAGCCAATTTTCTTGAACTTTTAAAATTATTTACCTCAAACATTGATGTACTGATTGACTTAATCACTCAAATAAGTCTTATATTATATTTCCCGTTACTGAATCCTATCAAAAAAATCCTGAATCCTATCAATGAAAATATGGTTTCCCTCAATGACATAACCAATTCTAAGTAAGAACCACAACTAGTACGAGCCAAGGCTGGACCTAAATACAAATTATCAGCCAAAAACAAATTCAGTAATCAAGTGAGTTACAATCCCGTAAAAAATCAGCATCTTTAAACGTCAGAAAAAAACTTACTGCCTCAAAAAAAAAATGTATGTCAAGCCTAAATATGGATTTCAATAAAATATTGATGAATATTTTTAATTTTTAGTAAAAAAAAAAAGACAAACAATAAGACATCATTAATTTGGGGATATTTAAATGTCAATAACCAAAATTATTATTATTATTTGGATAAGTTTAGTAAATAGAAATTATAAGATTTATTTGAAGAATTGATATTTGCAGATAGAAAACTGCAAACTGAAAAATGTTTTATAATATCAGTAACAAAGAAAATCCAGAATATGTCCCAGCCATGTGGTAACCAATTTCAATTCTTACTAGATCATCTTCAAAGTCATTAGAAAATCACGATTAACAAAATAAACTTGATAAAATGATCAAAAATTACAATAAAATATCAATAATTTAGAAAAGATAATGTTAGGTAAGTCCAAGAGAGAGAGTGTGTGTGAAACTGTGTGAGTGGACATCCCAAAAAGAGACAGAAGAACAATCGCCATTGGAAGAATAACAATTTTATTACAATGCAAATTACAATTTTGGCTGATAATTTTAATTAATTAATTAAATAATTAAAAATTAATTTTAATTAATTTGGCTGATAATACAAATTATAATGTTTGATTGTGGTAAGCACGCCGCAGTTCCCACGCCGTTTAGTTCTGGCCTTCGCTACCTAGGGCGCTACTAACTGTAGCTTCCCACTTTTTATCACGATGCTGGATCAAAACGCCGTCTTTGCCCTCACGGGAATCAAATCCTGAATTCTCGCACGAAAGGCGAATGCGCTAACTATAAAGTAGATGTTTATCTTTATTCTGTTTTTCTTGAAGTTAGTAACATTTTCTGGGGCTGCCGTCTATTTTGCGACGGGAGACCATCTGGTAGTGCCTCTTGGTGAGTGGGCCACCGTTTTCTAGGCTGAGGTTTATGCAATTCTTTGCTGTATTTTGGATGAGAATGCGTAACACTAATTTAAAAGGTGTTTGTATCTGCTCGGACAACCAGGCTGGGTGGAAGGCGCTTAATTCATGTGTCTTCACTTCCAGATTGGTGTTGGAATGTTCTAAAGGACTGGAAGATCTCTCTTCATTGAAGGATGTGCTTCTGGCCTGGGTTCCAGGTCATATGGGAATCTTTGGGAATGAGGAGTTGGATAGGTTTGCCAAATTAGGCGCCTCTCTCCCTTTCATTGGTCCAGAGCCTGCTGTTGGTGTGTCTTCTGGCACATCCTTATGGATGAGTGCATTGGGTTGTCGGAAGTCTAAGATGCTCATTGGGGGTTGGGGACGGAGCTTTGAGTAGCGAGGTCCGATGTCTTTCACGGACCTCTCTCAGGCATCTGGTTGGATTCCTCACGGCATTGTGGGTTAAGGAGACATCTCTATACGATGGGACTCATGCCTGACCCCTTTTGTAGAGTTTGTGAGACGGAGGAGGAAAAACCCATGCATCTGATGACGGATTGTTTGGGCTGTGAGGAGATTAGGTTTAGGCCCTTCGGCCGGAATAGGATATCGGTAGAGGATTTTAAGCTTAGTTAGGTTTTGGTCCGATTTGTTCGGTCTGTGGTGAAACTTAAATGGTTAAAACCTGGGCCTGGATTTTTGTTCTAGTCCCAGTGGTTGCTATTCTTTAGGGGTAGCTATATGGGCCCTGGGAGGCTTTGGGTAGCGTAGGGTTTGCCCTCCACTTTTGTGAATAATAATAATAATAATAACATCTGCAAATTATAATAAAAAAATAAAATAAATAAAAAAAAACAAGAAAAATAACTTACCGCCGCTGTTTTGTCTGCATAATTTCTAGCTGCTAAAACAAAGCACGCTTCCGCTTCATTCATTCTAGCTCTGGCCAAATCTACATCTTTAAGGCAAGAACCTTGTATGTAAATTACACGTTGAGCCCATATCGGCACTTGTAATATCATTCGCATTGTTGTATCTAATTCCATTGGTGATAATAATACTACATAATAATCCTGGAAAATATTTAGAAAAATGATTAAAATTAAACAATATTTTAAAATTTATATATCAACATCATATTTTTTTATAATCTTATTAAATGTGTAAAATGTTTGCATATATTTAAATATTAAAAAAAAAAAAAAAGAAAAAAAAAGTTGATCAAAGTGCATACGCGACCATATGTACACTAACGCTATGTTCCGCTAAAAACAAAGCGACTGGTTTGTTTGCTGCCAGTGACAAAAACAATAAAATGGGTCATTCCACCTAAAACTGTTGACTTCACAAAGAGATAAAAAAAAAAGGGTACCTGCCAGTTCTTAAAAACATTCGTTACAAAAAAGATTTCATATATTTTTTCGATTAAAATAATATATACAGGGTGTCCCAAGGTATATGGATAACGACTTTTTCTCGAAAACTAAGATAGCTAGAAAAAAACTAAAAAATACGTTTCCCTGTAGTTTTTTGTTAGAAAACCAAATTTAATTTGTAAATTTGTTTTGGTGCTTCCAGAAGCGAGATACAGGCACCAACTTCATTTTTTTGCAAATGGGGAGGTGTGGTTTTTATTTAAGAAATAGATTCCTCTATTTTTTGTAAGAAAAATTTACTTGAACGGTTTTTTTTCTGTGAGTGATATTTTACAAGTTATGAATGAAAACATGATTCCTATAAAAAATTTCAAAATGATATTATAACTGTTTTTTGATTGAATAAGAAGAAAAGTACTATTTTATTATAAACTTTACTCCTCATAATTACAGATCTTGCTCGAACTGGCCTCCACCATTAGAGATGTTATTTCTTTGGTCGTAAGGTACAATTGGCAGGAAAAAGCATGTGTATGCATCTCTAATGGTGGGGGCCAGTTCGAGCAAGATCTGTAATTAATGAGGAGTAAAATTTATAATAAAATAGTACTTTTCTTCTTATTCAATCAAAAAACCGTTATAATATCATTTTGAAATTTCTTATAAGAATCATGTTTTCATTCATAACTTGTAAAATATCGCTCACAGAAAAAAAAAACCGTTCAAGTAAATTTTTCTTACAAAAAATAGAGCAATCTATTTTTTAAATAAAAACCACACCTCCCCATTTGAAAAAATGAAGTTGGTGCCTGTATCTCGCTTCTGAAAGCACCAAAACAAATTTGCAAATGAAATTTGGTTTTATAACAAAAAACTACGGGGGCACGTATTTTTTAGTTTTTTTCTAGCTATCTTAGTTTTCGAGAAAAATTCGTTATCCATATACCTTGGGACACCCTGTACACATAATTTTTACGGTAAGATCAAGATTGGACAGTTCATGTAATGGAGAACAGCATGGTGATTTAAGTGCAGCATCATGGTAAAGAAAGACTCAGGAACAAGACTCAGCCAAGTAAACAAACATTTCCAAACGAAATTATTCCCAAACATGAAAATGACATCAATCATTGAACACTTTAAAAATAAACTGTATAAGTCGGCGGCTTTATCACCCAACTCAGGAGCTCATACCTCAAGGAGAAGTCGAATGTTTGACAGAATCCTATCACGAGCCAACATCCAGTGCTCTTGCTAACGTTTCTCAATTAACACCGCTTTCATCATCTGCTCTCTTTCTTTCTTATATCTCACTATTTTCTAGTCTATCTATATTAATTGTAATCAACACCAACTATTCGGGTACATTGATCAGACAATCTATATGATTATTTATATTATTAAGCATTCCATGTTTTCTTATTCTGCTAGACATTTTTCTTGAAGAAATTATGGGTATAATTTTTTAAAAGTCATAAAAAAATTTTGTTTACAAATCATTAGATGAATAATCAAATATAAACAATAGAAACCAAGAATATATAGAGAAAGTATAAAAATTATACATTTTGAGAAACAATGTAATAATGGATTTTATATGTATAATCATAATACAAGTTTAATGGCATCAATTTGTATTGTTTATCTTTTATTCTGTAAACACTCTTTTAAGTAATAAAGTTTATTAAACTATTTGGAATAAGTAAACAAAGAAGTTTACGAGTTTTATACAACAACCAAGTATTCCTAATGACGACAATAATTTTAGTCCATAACAAAGACATTTAATAATAATAAATACTATAAGATACTGTAAGATATTTGTTATGTTTAAACTTTGTCGGCGGCAACAGTTTTGTTAGTTTTGTTTAACAATAAATTATTGTTTGTTATATGTATATAGCCTTCATTCAAACAATGTTGAAATATCATAACACTATCATTTTAATAAATTAAATGTAACATAATTGTTACAATTTTTTTTTTCTCAAACTAAAACAGGATAGAGATGAACAATCAAGATACATTATGCAGACAATTAATAAATACAATAAAAAAAGAGACATAAAAATTACATATTTTAACTAAAATACGGTAAATTAAAAGGAAAAAAAATGAACCAAATCCAAGCGCACAGACTTCAATAATTCTTTGAATATCAGAGACATTTTCTGTGGAAATCTTGTGGTCATCAACCGGTTTCGGGCGTTCGCCCATCTTCAGGATGCGTTTTTCAAGCAGTGTGACAACACAGACTTGCACAGAGCAAATTTAGTTTACCCACTGACTGGTGTTTTTTAACTGCATTTAAAACTAAACTCTTAAACTAGGTCAAGGGGTATGTATTATGGTCAGCTGGGTGGGAAAACACGCCTTTGGGTTGTTAAATGGCAAATTTTCCTTACAATGGAAACAACAAGTAGGGGTCTAATTTTTAAACTCTATTGTTGGAGGAAGATTTACTTTACAACTAACTAATCAAAATAAAATATAAAATATTTAAAAATTAAATTAAATAACAATTTAAACTAACCTAATTTAAAATTAAGCGATTTTTATTATTACG
Organism: Triatoma infestans; assembly: GCA_011037195.1. Taxonomy (NCBI): domain Eukaryota; kingdom Metazoa; phylum Arthropoda; class Insecta; order Hemiptera; family Reduviidae; genus Triatoma; species Triatoma infestans. Next base: position 8,711 of record JAAEAF010013513.1, on the reverse strand, counting down.
TTTTTTATAATTATGCATTCAAGTCAAAATTTCACTTTTTACACACCATTCACATACGGCATCCACGCACGCATGTATATGGTTTCTTAAAAAAAAAAAACACCAGTCCGTGTGTAAACTAAATTTGCTCTGTGCAAGTCTGTGTTGTCACACTGTCTGAAAAACGCATCCTGAAGATGGGCGAACGCCCGAAACCGGTCGATGACCACCAAATGAAGCAGGGTACCACGGAAAATGTCTCTGATGCTTTCCAGCTCTGCGGAACCAACCACCACAACATTCTTTGAATAGTTTTTACCTGAGGTTTCTAAACGATTGGTTATACATGGTATACATACTATACAAACTTAGTGAGCGGCTAGTGAACGCTTGCAATGCTACTAATTTTAAAAGAATAATATAAAAAAAATATACTCCATTACAAAAATGAAATGAAAATACAGGTTTAACAGCAGAAAATGAAGAAAGATATGCGACAGTAGATGGAAAAAGATTGGGCAAATCGTTGTCTCCATAGTTCTCAAAAGAAATTTTTAATATAACAGCCTATATAAGCGAAGTGCCGAATTTTTGGATTCCTGTTATCTTAAGCATTGTAAAACAGAGCTAATTATATTAACTAATCTAAACAAATATGATGTGAAACACACACAGATGAATTTCTATTGCAATTTCTGAAAGTTTTAAATGAAGAATTTTTTTTTTGCTGAATATGTTATGTATGGCCCAGATCAGGTAGTAAAATAAAAAAAAAAAAAAAGTTTCACTAAAATGACAGATGAGGTGCGCCTCAATTCGTAGCTAGGTAATTGAGAAAATATTTATTCTTGGGAAAAGATTTCAAACAGAATTAGTAGCTAAGTGTACTATTGCAATTATCAGCTCGAGAAACAAAATCGATCGAACCAACAATCAGGGAATAATTTAAAAATCCACATAGTAAAGTACATCCGGTTTATAAGAAAGCATTAAACTTTTATAACGAATTTTTCTTAGGTAAATATTTCAAGCGGAAGTTCTAGTTCTAGATAGTTAATAAATTAAAGTTGATATATCAAATTTAGATAAAACTGTTACGAGCCATTTTCAAGAAAACGGACAAAAATTGAAATATCCATTAAGATCTATTTTACGGCCGACTCATTTTTTTTCCCAACCGACCTTATAATCGTTTTGCATTACGGAACACCCCACACAAAGAAAGAAAAAGAGAGAGAGTGAATGAGAAAGACTGATTTCTAAAATCACATTTTTGATGCTGGGGGGGGCATCAAAAACCTGTTTCCAGTTATAGCTAAATTTCGAAGAAAGTTTCAAATGATCGCCATTTCTAGGGCTTTGTACACAGCGAATAACTCGGTTGGAGATATGTTTGAGATATTACTTAATGACAGGCTGTACAACTTCCCATATCTCAAGCATATCTACAGCCGAGTTATTCGCTGTGTACAAAGCCCAATAACATATTCGGAACTACAATGAACCTAAGAAATACATTATTTGCTCCGACTCAAGGAGCTCACTGAAGATGATAGGCAATCGGGATTCCGATAGTTTGTTGATTCAGTGCATACATACGTTCTTGGAACTATGCCTGCGAGAAAATAAAGAAGTCTCCTTTATTTGGATTCCCGGTCATGTGGGGGAATAAGAGATAACGAAACTGCCGACAAAACTGCTAAAGAAGCGGCATCAATGTCTTGTAGAGACGAACGTGTCCTTGCAGTCGATTGGAAAGGTTTTCCAAAAAAAAAAAACAATATCTTTCCAATTGGGTAAAGGAATGGCAATCAGTGCAGCTGTCAAATAAACTAAGGAATATCAAGGGTACCACCAATCGAGAGTCTCGGCGAGAAGAAGTTGTCCTAGCGTGAATAAGACTAGGTCTCACCGTGTTGACACACAGCCACATATTCCGAAGTGAACCTCAGCCGGTATGCAGCGCTTGCAAATACGACATTAACGGTCCCGCATATTCTATTGGATTGTTCGAAATATGTAAACGTGCGGGGAAAGGGAAAGTTACCGACCAGTCTTACAGATGTATTAGGAGACAATGAGGGCAATATCAATAAGACTTTCGAATATCTTAGGGAAGTTCATCTATTTCATTTGTTGTGAAACTAGCTGTACATATGTATGTGTTAGTTGTTTGCTGGTGTCTTGTGTATAGGTATTTATTTCATAAGTGATATAAGGGAGTAGAGGAATATGATTAGACCTAGAGTGTGGGTTTGCTGTGGAAATGGTTAGACTAGTGGGTATGGATATGCATCCCGGATGAGTCCTTACAAATCAGAAACAGGTGCAAAGGACCATAGTTGTTGTGCACCTTAAAAAAATCCAGAAAAAAAAAAAAATGATCGCCAAAATTCCTCTCATACTAACAACCGGTTGGTACTATCAACAAACTGAGACATACCTACATATTTATCAAACATTTCTAATAAACAAATAAAAAAAAATCTGGTGTGAAACACTCAAACAACTTTCTCTTACTCCAGTTCTCAAAATTATAATTGTCAAATTTTATAGTTAGTATACCAAATTTAATGAAATTCATGGAAAACTGAAAATACTGTTCAGTAAAAGTGCACTTCCGGTTTACTAATTTCCATGAAACTCAGAATTTTGGCCATCTATTAATTTCTAATTATAATTTTGTTTGGATGGTAGAATTGTATATAATCAACTTGATAGTATTTTTAAACGTAAAAACGTACATCCAGTCATCCGATTTTACAGAAACTCAGAATTTCAACAACACATTTAATTCTAATTAATATTATTTAGATGACAGAATTGTATAATAAACTAAAAGTAGCACTTTAGAGGAAAACCTAACCCCACCCCTCTCCCCCGAAAAGTGCCCTTAAATGAATTTTCCCAGAGAAATGGTTTAAGTAAAAGTTGTAGATTTTTTGTATGTGTAATTGATATATAACAAGTTTGAAGAAAATCGTTGGAGCCATTTTTGAGAAAATCGCAAAAAAATGAAAAACCAACTGCTAAAGTGGTACTTCCGGTTAAGGAATTTTAGCAGATAACGTACTGTCAGATCCCATGGTGATACCTAAACGGAATATCAAGTTTCAATTTTCTACGGTGTTTCGTTTTTGAGCTGTGCTGTTCACATACATACATACACACAGACCATTCACACACAAAACCACTTTTTTGGACTCAGGGGACCTCAAAATATATTTCCGGTGAAAACTTGATATCGAAAATTTGACACGATTACAATACTTCCTCTTACTAGGAGTAAGAGAAAGGGAAAAGGTTTATAGCGAATGGACTGCGTTTGTCTGTGTGTACAAAATATCTGAAAAACAAAAAATTGCATGAAGCTTCAACGGTATTCCGTTTAGGTTAAGTACTACAAGAAAGTGAAAAAAAAACATGCAGTAAAATGGTACTTCTGGTTGATGGATTTTGCCCGAAATCTTCGTATCAAAATCGGTACCTAAACGAATACCTTTGGGCTTCCTGCAATTTTTCGTTTTTCATATATTTTGTACTTTTCAGTTATCAATGGAACACACATTGATGATTGTTCCTTAAAACACTTTTCTCGTACTTAGGGAACCTCTAAAAGCATGTACTATTTCCAGTCAAAAAAAAACTCAAAAACGAAAAGTTGACACGATCACAAGTAACATTTCTCTTATCAGAAATGCCTATACAAAAAAAGTATAATACAAACTGTACATAGCATTCGAATTAAAACGAGAAATTTTTAATCATACTTGAGAATTACAAAATCTCTGGAATTTTAAACGGGTTATTTAAATATTTATTTATCAAAATTACACAAATCCTTTATTTATCCAAAATCATGTAGTCCATTTTAGATAACTCAAAGTCGTCTTTAAGCTAGATGTTTGTTCTTTCATACTTTAGTATAGTCACTTCTTTTAGAACGCCTCACAATCCACTTTGGAGTTCCTTCCATTATTATGGAAACGTTTACCTTATAAAAAGAAAATCATTATGCAGAGTCAGAAAGCACGATATATAAAATAAGGAAGTAAACCTCAATTCCTAAATTTTCGAACTAGCTGACATTTAGGGTGCGCTCTAGCGATGTCTTATTGGAACATACATTTAATTTCGAACATTAGTGTAGCTCGGCAACTTAGTTGTGAAACCTGTGGGCGGAGTTAAATGACGTCACAACCACTAAAAAGTTTTGGTAATAGGCGGAGCTCAGAAGTCAATTAGGTGTCAGAACTATGCTGCCGAGCTATACCCTTGTCTAAGTTGTGTAGAATAATATTGAGTCAACATCAAGAACCAAATCTAACTCTTATTACACCGTCGAAAGTCCATCAAGCGGGCAGTGTGGCCTTTTTATCGCTCTTTCTCTAAGTTATATTGGAAGAACTGAGTATAACTGGTTAACCATGGATTCTGGCAATTAAAATATAAAATAAATCCATTCAAGACCTTTCATGAATTTTTAATGAATCACCATAACTTCGCTGCCAATCTTTCTCACTCTCTTTTTCTCTAAATATATTAATATATAACTATAATATTAAGAGAAGGGATTAGCTGAATGGTAGCGTGCTGGACTAGCAACGCGGAGGACCCGGGTCGAATCGAGCATGCTGCCCTTAGATTTTCTCTTCCTAAGAGAAACTCATCTCACTGTCCGGGAACAGGCGGTGTAAAAAACACTGCTTGGAAGCCGGCAATGCACTAAGAAGGCTCCTGGGGCACAACAAATTTTTCAGATCGCAGTGCATATCCAATTTAAAAAAAAAAAAAAAAAAACAGGACGTCCAGAACGTGGTGGCTACAGGTTTGACGCCAATTTCAAACTATGGACAACTCACACTTACGCAAATGTATGTCCTTCACTTCAAATATTTCATGCATTCACTAATCGCGATAAACATTGACATAATATCGCACAAATTGCGAAACATCATTGTATAGTAAATACAGGAGAAAAAATAAAAATATACCTATATATTGAGGTGAGATACCCCGGTTGGGCTCTGTTTAAATAAAAACAGCAATTAAAGAGTGAAAAATATTAAGTGGACTGTATATAATAGTTGAGCAAATGGAAAATTAAATTTTTTTAATAATTATGAAAAAATTAATATATAAATTAAATTTAAAAATGGATAGCAAATATTATGTATTATCACTTTCAATAAGCCAAAGGAATGGCGCTTACGTTGCTAGAGTTGGAATACCCATGTATCCTTAGGCCCATATCGGGAAAAAGAAGAGAGAAAAAATAGGAATAAGGAAAAAATTCTTATGTGCCTCTAATTCTTGAGTCTTGACCAATACACTGTTACTTGACTGATGGTCGTAAATAATAATTAAACGGGCTCCCAGAAGCTGCACGGCAGGACCACGTGATTTCCCAACAGACCAATGCAGGCCCGAGAAAACCGGAACCGTTTACTCAACAAAAAAAGGCAGTTTACTAACACTACCCAGGCAAATCAGAAGTGGCAAACTTAGGTTTTCATAATTAAGGGTAACCGAACTGGCCGGTGTTGTATAGACAAGATTTACTACTAAGAGTGTTGCATTACAACTTGTTCGTTCGAGTATTACATTGTGACTGACTGAGAAAGAGGAGAAAATGCATAGCTTAACCAACCCCTCTCTACACTAATCTTAGGACAGAGCCGAATAAATTAGTAAATTATTATCAACGTAGTGCAATACCCTCCCCTCACCAAAATAAAATTATTGTACGCGGTTGGCGGCAAATTTAAATTTATATGAAATACGGAACAAACTTATTATAAAAAGTAATTTGAAAAAAATATGCACCTTTCCCAGACAAATTATTCAAACACTGAACATTCTAATAAAGTGTATTATATAGCAAAGTTGACTTTTTAAAAAATAAAAAAAAAAAAAAAAAAACTTTAATTACTTAATGGTGCATAATAAACAGTTGACTCACCTTAGTAATTATGCTATTTTTCAAAAAAGTATATATATTAATTTTTCTTTAATTTCTATGTTAATGTAGCCCCAATATAAATTAAAATAAAAAATTCTATATTGAATAAAAAAAAAGTGATTAGTATTACATTTAAACATTCATAAAAAAACATGTAATTTTGGAAATAATTCAAAAAAATAGATTGAGTTTAGACAATTTGAACTAAATTTGTATGATGTGAGATGGAATAGTTTTACGGTTAAAGGAATAGTGGAAATCAAAAGTATTTCTCTGTAAGCCAATAAAGTAGAGAGGATTCTTGCAACCATCACACCAAACAAGTGATAACATTGAACGAAGTTACTTTTACACAAGGGAAGGGCTATTTTACAGCTACCATCCTCCACTACTCCCATGGGCACCGGAAAAACCTACTGAAAATTAAGAAATTCAGTCAATAATACATTTTCTTTTAACATTTTTCTAGTACTCGTATTTTTTTTTTTTTTTGGTGAATCAACAAAATAATGTTCCATGTACACAGTTTCATTTTCAAATATCTATATTACTAGCAATGATTTAAATGTAATAATAGTTTCCAGGAATTGAAGTTCTGCATATAGAAGCCCATTTTGTGCCATATTTAATAATTTACTTCATCTGACAATCATAAGAAAAAGGTATTGCAACATATCAAATTTGAGAAATAAATTTCGAAATTCAGTATTAATCAAAATACACATCTTTCGATCTCCAAAATATAAAAAAAAAAATCTGGTGTGAAACACTCACACAACTTTCTCTACTCCAGTTCTCAAAATTATAATTGACAAATCTTATAGTTTGTGTACCAAGTATAACGAAATTCGTCGAAAACTGAAAAAACTTTTCAGTAAAGCGCACTTCCGGCTTACTAATTTTCTTAAAACTTGGAATTTTGGCCATCTATTTATTTCATTAATTTTGTTTGGATGATAGAATTGTAATCCACTGTGATAGCACTTTAGAGAAATAATAACCCTAACCCTCCCCCAGAAGGCCCGTAAATGGAATTTCCTGGAGAATGTTTCAAATAAAAGTTGTAGCTCTTGTATGTGTAGTTGATATAGGAAGTTTAAAGAAAATCTTCGGAGCCATTTTTGAGAAAATTGCAAAAACGTAAAAAAACAACTAGTAAAGTGGTACTTCCGGTTGAGGAATATTGACACATAACGCACCGTCAGATCCCATGGTGATACCTAAACGTAATATCAAGTTTGACTTTCTACGATTTTTCGTTTTTGAGCTATGCTGTTCACATACATACACACACAAAGACACACACACACACACACCCACACACAACAGCACACACACACCACACAACAGACTCTCGCTAAAAAAACCACTTTTTTGGACTCAGGGGACCTCAAAACGGATATTTTCCGGGAAAAGGTACTCGATATTCGAATTTGACCACGATTACAATACTTCCTCTTACTAGGAGTAAGAGAAAGTAATAATTTTTAGTATGCATGTGTGAGTATATATCAAGAAAATAACTCAAATTTATCGCAAGAACCTCAAATTTAATATCCCGGTATCCTACCCCCGGTAGATTTTTGATCGAAAATTTGTCAAAGAGAAAGTGGTTTTACTAAATTCTTTTTTTTTTTTCTCTTACTCCTGGTAAAAAGGAAGTAATTATGATCGTGTCAATTTTTCAAAAACTGAGCTTTCATCGGAAATACATGGTTTGAGGTCCTCTGAGTATAAAAAAATCTGGGGTGAAACGCTCACACACAACTTTCTCTTATTCCTGTTCTCAAAATTATAATTGAAAAAATGATATAGTTTGTGTGCCAAATTTAACGAAATTCGTCGAAAACGGGAAAAAAACTGTTTAGTAAAAGCGCACTTCCGGTTTACTAATTTTCTTAAAACTCGGAATTTTGGCCATCTATTTATTTCTAATTAATTTTGTTTGGATGATAGAATTGTATAATTAATTATGATAGCACTTTAGAGGAAGCTGTAACCCCACCCCTCCCCTAAAAGTGCCCTTAAATGAATTTTCCCAGAGAAATATTTTAAATAAAAGTTGTAGCTGTTAGTGTGTATGGTTGATATAACAAGTTTCAAGAAGATCGTTGGAGCCACTTTTGAGAAAATCGTAAAAAAGTAAAATAAACAACTTGTAAAGTGGTACTTCCGGTTGAGGAATTTTGATAGATAACGTACTGTCAGATCCCTTGGTAATATACTTAATCGGAATATCAAGTTTCAACTTTCTACGGTTTTTCGTTTTTGAGCTATGCTGTTCACACATAAATACATACATATACACACACACACACACACACACACACACACACTCACAGACCATTTGCTAAAAACCATTTTTTTGGACTCAGGGGTCCTCAAAACGGATATTCCGGTGAAAACTCGATATCGAAAATTTAACACGATTACAATACTTCCTCTTACTAGGAGTAAGAGGAAGTAAAAAGTTTTTTAGTGAATGGACTGTGTTTGTCTTTGTGTACAAAATATCTGAAAAACAAAAAGTCGCATGAAGCTACAATGGTATTCCGTTTAGGTCAAGTACTACCACCGCCATCTCACAAATTAGATCAACCGGAAGTAGAACTTTATTGCATTTTTTTTTCTTCAGCTTTTGCGATTTTTTTTAAAAAAAACTCAAGACCATTTCCTTTTAACTTCGTATATATTACTACATACATAAATAATATTTATCAATTTTATTTGAAACATTATCCTGGGTAAATTTACTTTTTGCAGATTCTAA